>CM024194.1:7204343-7291535 GCA_013435755.1 Amphilophus citrinellus
ATACACAAAACTGAACTGCAACCAAAACACTGTTGGTGTTGGACTGAGGCCATATATTTACAAGGGAGTTCTCCCCTGTTGTTATTGTGGTGTTTACGTCCCCCCCCTCTGCCAATCAGAGTGGGTGTGACGTCATTCACTCATTCCTTAGCGGTTTTACAAACTCAACACCCAACTGCCCCTTATTGCAATTTCAGGTGACTTCAATCATGTCCCTGGAAAAGACCTCTCAAAACCTTCACCCAGTATGTGGACTGTCCCACAGAGAGGAGAGAACATGGACTGCTGTATGCTACTGTTAAGGGATGAATACCGCTGCTCCCCCCTCCCCCTTTAGGGGAGGTCAGATCACCACTTGGTGAAGCTCAGCTCCCGCTCGTGCCACTGGTGACAAGTCCAGGCCTGTGACCACACGGCAATTAAGATATGTCTTTGAAACACTTAATGAGCACTGCAGGACTGTTTGAGGTGACAGATGGCCGGCACTCTGTGGCCTCATGGACAGGACATGACAGGCTCACAGAATGCATCACAGATAATTAACTTCTGTGAGGGACACCATTGTTCCATCCGGATTGTGAACCATGCTACCCAAACAACAAGCGTGGGAACAAAGAATTAAGCACTTCTCACAATAAGAAGAAGGCCTTCAGGGATGGCAACAGGGAGGAGGTGAGAACGATCCAGAGGGAACTTAAACAACATTAGGAGAGGTAACACAACTTCAGGCGGAACGCCTGGCGCTGAAACTCCAGCAGACCAACATGCGGGAGGTTATGGGCGTGATAATGAACCATTCACTGGGTCCGGACCCAGCAACAACAGGGGAAGGAGGGCCGTGTACAGGGCCATGAGCTAAATCTGTTCTTTAACAGGTTTGACACTGAAGGCTCTGTCATCCCTTGTCCAGCCAATCTGCTGCCGTCTCCAGAAGTCCACTCCACCCTTCACCCACCCCACACTTCACAATAGCCTGCCTTCCTTCCTGTGATTGCCCCTCTGATTGTCTCCACCCCTCTCCCCACCCGCCACCTCTACAGTTAGGTCTCCCGCTGACCCGGCGTGAGCGGACCAACGACGAGACTCCACACAAACACAAGGCTGCAGGCCCTAAGGGTCTCCCCAGGGTGCTAAAGCCTGTGCCACCCAGCTTTGTGGAGTACGCAACCATCGTCTTCACATGAGCCTGAAATCTTCAGAGGGGTCCTGTGATGTGGAAGAACATCTTGCATTGTTCCGGTTCCGAAGATGACGCGAACCCAGGACTTCAAGGATTACAGCGCCAGTTGGCACTGACTTCCCAATAATGAAGACCATTGGAGAGGGTCGTCCTGGATCGCTCCGGCTCCATTGGTCAGTATTTATGGACCCCCTTCCAGTTTTGCCTACAGCCCCGCCTGGGAGATGAGGACGCCATAATCTATGCTAAACCGAGTCTCGCTCACTAGATACAGCCGGCCAGCACTGTGAAAGCTCCTGTTCTTTGACTTCTCAAGTGCCTTCAACACATTAGCCTGCTCTTCTGGGTGCTAAGTTGACCGGATGCAGTATATGCCCCTCTTGTGTCTTGATGTGACTCCTGACTGGCCAGACCACAGTATGTACGCCTGCTCACGTGTGTGTTTGACAGAGTAGTTAGCAACACTGGAGCCCCACAAGGGATGTTCCTCTCTCCCTTCCTCTTCACCCTCTTACACCACAGACTTCAGCTACTGCTCAGAGACCTGCCATCTTCAGAAGTTTTCTGATGACTCTGCAATAGTTGGATGTATCAGCAGGGGTGATGAGGATGAGTACAGGAGGACCGTGAAGGACTTTGTCACATGGTGCAAGCGGAACCATCTAGAGCTCAACGTGACAAAGACAAAGGAACTGGTGGTGGACTTGAGGAAAGACAAGGCACCGGTGGCCCCTATGTCCATCGGGGGGGTCAGTGTGGACACAGTTGAGGACTACAAATATCTGGGGGTACACATTGACAACAAACTGGACTGGGCTAAGAACACTGATGCCCTATACAGGAAGGGCCAAAGTCGTCTCTATTTTCTGAGACGCCTGAGGTCCTTCAACTCTGCCGGACTATGCTGAGGATCTTCTATGAGTCTGTGGTGGCGAGTGCCATCCTCTATGCTGTTGCATGCTGGGGCAGCAGACTGAGGGCGGCAGCCGCCAACAGACTCAATAACTGATCCACAAAGCTAGTGATGTGGTGGAGTGGAGCTGGATTCGCTTATGGCAGTGTCGGAGAGGAGGATGCTGTCTAAGCTGCAGGCCATTATGAACAATGGCTCCCACCCACTCTACAACACAGTGATGGGACACAGGAGCACATTCAGTGCAAGACTCATCCCACCAAAATGCACCACAGAGCGCCACAGGAGGTCATTTCTACCTGTGGCCATCAGACTCTATAACTCCTCCCTGAATAGGTGACATTGTGGTTCATCAGTGTCATTCATTTATCAGTACTCAATTGTACATAAAATTGTTTAAATTTCCATATACATTGTACATACACTATATACATTGTACATACACTTATACATTGTACAAAAGGACTGCGAATATATATATATAATGACACCTATTTAAAAAAAAAATTTTTGCACTCACAAGTTACATATGTGTATAGATTTAGATGTGTATATAGTCAAATTATCTCTTTAGTCTTTATATTTTATGCCTTTAGTGTATGTTATTGTGTTTAGGTTTACTCGTTTAAATGAAACGGTTGCAGCTGTAACAACAGTAATTTCCTCTGGGATCAATAAAGTATTCTGATTCTGATTCTGATTCTGAAATACAAAAACCTGCAACACAAACACAAAACCTGCAACACAAATACAAAACCTGCAACACAAACACAAAACCTGCAACACAAATACAAACCTGCAACACAAATACAAAAGCCGCAACACAAACACAAAACCTGCAACCACAAATACAAAACCTGCAACACAAATACAAAAGCCGCAACACAAACACAAAACCTGCAACACAAATACAAAAGCCGCAACACAAATACAAAACCTGCAACACAAATACAAAAACCTGCAACACAAACAAAAACCTGCAACACAAATACAAAAGCCGCAACACAAATACAAAACCTGCAACACAAATACAAAACCTGCAACACAAACACAAAACCTGCAACACAAATACAAAAGCCGCAACACAAATACAAAACCTGCAACACAAATACAAAACCTGCAACACAAACACAAAACCTGCAACACAAATACAAAAGCCGCAACACAAACACAAAACCTGCAACACAAATACAAAAGCCGCAACACAAACACAAACCTGCAACACAAATACAAAAGCCGCAACACAAATACAAAACCTGCAACACAAATACAAAACCTGCAACACAAATACAAAAGCCACAACACAAATACAAAACCTGCAACACAAATACAAAACCTGCAACACAATACAAAAGCCGCAACACAAATACAAAACCTGCAACACAAACACAAAACCTGCAACACAAATACAAAAGCCACAACACAAATACAAAACCTGCAACACAAATATAAAAGCCGCAACACAAATACAAATGCTGCAACGGATATAGAAAACCCCAACGGAAGTGACGCAACATAAGTTCTTTTTTTTTTTTTTTTTTTTTTCAGAACTTTCAATAAAGACGGTAATTGTAATGAACAACTCAAAGAGTCTGTGGAGACGATTTAATAGAATGTAGTTGAAGTTATAGCTTCCAATTCGGGAGTTTCTGAGCGATCAAGTCTCCGTTTTTTGCGCCGTACTGTCGCTAAGCAACGCAAGTTATCTGAAATTGCTTCATTGTGTCGCAGAGAGAAGCCGACTCACAGCCACCTTTCATCCCGAAGCCCTGCTGGGACTTCAACCTGTACTTTTCATGAACTTGACAGATTTCCTCAGGTAGCTCATGGCACCTGTGTGATAAAGAACGTCACCAAATTCATAAACTATTTCATTCGAAACTGCCGGTGATTTAAATCTTTGCCACTTAAAAAGTTCACTGTCTGTGTTGCGGTGCTTATGACACGTTCTGTCTTCAGGACTTTGCTGCGCGCTTCCTGCTGTGTGACGCAGTGATGCACTGTCAGCTCACCTGTGCAGGTCTCCCTCTGCTTCTTCTCCCATATCGAACATAGCAGTCGAGGAAAGGAAACACACGGTTTACCTCCGATGTTAGCAATCAGGTCCTTTGCATTGCTCCTGTTTCGAAAGATCCATTCTCCACTTTTCATTTGGCCTTTTTTTTTCGGGGGGGGGGGGGGGGGGGGGGGGGGGGGGGGGGGGGGGGGGGGTCAGGCTAGCTTAAATGTCACTGTAAAACGTGATGATTGTTGTTTTTATCAGCTGATAACTGATCATTGTGTCATTGGCAACGGAAAATGAGTCTGTGCACAGGTCTTGGCCTGCGCGGCAGATTGTTTGCATAGTAAACAGAACACACTGTCTGACATTTATCAGGCAGGAAACAATATACATGCACACACACAAGCACAAACACCATTATCCATCTGTACTCCATAAATATTTCATTTTTTCCAGGAAGTCGGCCATCTGTTCACTCAGCTGCTGTTTCCATTACGCTGAGTTCACGGAAACAATTTTCCAATCAGTCAGTGTTGAGTGACAGCTTCTCTGAAAACCTTCAAACATTTACTTCCAATATTAAAGAGGCTTTGAAAAGGGAATCTCAACCAAATTCACTAAAACGGAGGCTAAACTGGACCTTAATGATATCCTGCAAAAGAAGTAAAGAAGGGAAAGATATCCGGTCATATTTCACCCCTGACTGTCAGGCACAGGGTCTCTGGTTTGAGCTGTTTTGGTGGTTGTGTCAAGAAGCACATCTGCCACATCCACAATGCTGCCCTGGAAGAAATGAGTGACTAAAACAAGATCTTTTTAACCCTCTAAAAAAGTTAAAAAATAATCAAATTCAGCATTGCAACCGAAGGGCGTTATTGGAGGACGTAACAAGACTGATGAGACATTTTTCAAAATGTTTCATTTTCAGCTGTAGAAACATTTCAGACACTGTGCTGTTCAGCAGGAGGATGATATGAACCCTGACTCTGCTGTCCTTCATTTTTCCTGTAGATCACAAAACCAACAGCAGCAACAAGAAGCACAGCAGAAACTGACAGACCAACAATCAGTCCAACAGATCCTCCATCCTCTGTGGTTCCTCCTGTTGGACCTGCAGGTAGAATCAGGTGTGAGGTGTCAGCTGTCAGGTAGGTGATGAGTGAAGAACAGAACAGAATCCATTTCCTCTTCAAACTGCTGTCAGACATTATCTACTGCACTCTGATCACATCACTCAGACCAGCTGCTTTCTACAAAGTCTCATCAACAACATCTTTAGAAACAAACATCAACAACCAGGAAGCAGCTTCACCTCTGATCACAGACACACTGAACTCTGCTCACTCACCTGGAGGAGGAGCAACAACACTCAGGTTGATGATGCTGATGGGGTCATCACCCTGATTCGCTCTCTTCCTGCGGTTTTCTTGTGTCTCAACACGACACTCGTATGTCCCAGTGTCATTAATCGTCACGTCCTTCAGAATCAGAGACACGTCTCCATCCTTCATCTGTCTGTCCTGCAGCTCCACCCGGTTCTTAAAGGATGGATGCTGGTTTTCGGGATCAAACTGCTCATCCCGGTACAAAAGCAGATATCCTTTCTTCAGCCCATATTTGCTCCACTCTACAAATGTGACTGTGTTTCTGTTTTGAGCTCTGCAGGACAAACTGACATCCTGTCCAGATTCAGCTGTGATGTTTATGAGCTCTGAAAGACAAAAAATAACAGTGTAACCATCCACAGCAGCCAATCAGCATAGAGATCAGTGAGGAAGCACCATGGCTGAGTCTGAAGATGAACATTTTAAAAACAGCACTGTAAGAAAGCAGGAATACAATTCAACAGTTTGAGGTCTGTTTCCTCCACACATAAACTGCCACTCAGCGATAAGACAGCACTAAATGTAATCTATGCTGTAAGTATACGAGGCTGGGATATCCCTAATTTTTTAGACACTCTCCCAGACCACAGACTCGCATCCTCACACACAGCCTTCACTCACCTGTAGCTGCAGACAGGGAGAGGCTGAGAAACTGTAAAGTCCAGCATCCCGACAGCAGCAGTATTACCGCCATGTACCCCCATGGACCGCTTTGTTTCTCTGCCTTCTGCTAAATCAGCAGTGATGCTGCCTCCGACACCGAGGCTGAAAAGTGGATATGACAATTATTGTTCTTGCGCCCGGAAAGAGGGGGGGAGAGAACAGGGCGGGGCGGTGCATGAACCTGTGTCGCATACGTCTGCACACGGAGGTGGCCCGATTTATGCTCATTTCACAGGACAAACGCACTGGCGTGGCTGTGGCTCAGGTGGTGGAGGAGGTCACCTAATAATCGGATGCCAAAGTATCTTTGGACAATATAGTTGCTCTGTGACGCAACCGTCGGAGTATGAATGTGTGTAACTGGGTGAATGAGGCATGTTGTGTATAAGAACCATTTACCATTAATAGCTGTTGGATTTTGCACTTTCAATGGAGGAAGTGTTCCCAAGTATGGGAACATTTTGATTTGGTAAATACACACAACCTGTTACCCTGAACAGGATACGCGGAAGAGAATGGATGGATGGAAATACTCATGAAAGGCAGCGGCACATGCGCTGGCTTCATTTGGCTGTGCAACAACCACCGTGGCCAGTAGATGGCACCAAAGCGACAGGGAAGAGAGAGGCTTTTCACCGGGAGCAGAAACAGCGAGCGGCACGTTGATGCTGTTCATGGAGACCTTCGAGATTGATTCAAGTCTGCTCCAGAAATGATTAAATTATATATCTTTAATATTTATTCATCTCTGTTCTAAACGCCATTTGAGATAAAAACATGATTTTAATATCTGTTTAAGTTCAGTGAGCAGCATGACCTGTGTCTGCATGTATAATGTTTTCTTCTTCTCTCTTATTGTTTAGCGTCCAAATCCAAGTTATTATTATTATTATTATTATTCAGAGAGATAGGGGGGTTACCAAGTGCTGCAAGTGCTGGGATTGCGGTAGGCACGTAAGTCACGTGGGAGGTGGTTAACGCATGGTTAGGATATATATATAATCACCTGGTCACTGGTGTATCGGTGACCGCTTTCTAAGCTCTTTCTTCAGGTTTTCTAAGTGCACGTCAGTGCCTTGCCTTGTATGGAGTGCCAAGAAGTAGCTTGCATGTGCTCGGGCTTGACTGCAGTGTGGATGGTTAAAACATGCAAATAAACAACCTAAAGCACAATGTTGGAACTGGATTGTTCATCGGTCAACCAAGAGCAAGTCAACAGTGCAGTACTGCTCGATGTGTAGAGGCAAAAGGTTGTGGAGTCGCTACATAACACAAAAGAGCACAAAGACTAACAGGCTATCCTAAACTTCTAAAACCCTGGATCACAGACCCGGGACTGCAACACACTGAAGGTCTCATAATGTCCTCTGTTTAACAAAGAAGAATGTAGCTGCTGTGTGTCTGCATTCATTTTAAAATACACAACCATGCATTAATGTTTCAGAGCAAAATCATTTGTGACTACAGGGACTCTAACATAGGGAATTCTTTTAAAAGCACCTGGTAAGAGTGCCTGCACAAAATAACAAACTGTGTAATAACTCTGGTATTTAATGCAGCTGGTGAGAGGACAGAATAACTTACATTTTCCCATCCATGTGTATTCCTATATGAATACGGACATATGATGCACACTTGAGTGAAAATAGAATAAACCCGGTGTGTTTTTGTGAGTCTGCCGTTACTCTACGCTGACCTGCATACAGTGCATCGTTGGATGTTTGGCACAGAGTCTCTAGACTTATCACTAAACACTTATCTTAATTCTTTGGGGTTGGATTTCACAAGTAACATCCATTTTTCTCCATCACAGCATGTTTTTTTTTTCTTCAGTGGCAACTGTAAACAGGATGCAGATGTTTTCATCTGCATCTGTGGATCCTTCATTACATCCAAACAGAGACAGAAGAGACACTTCTACTCCCTCTGAACACTTCAAGCTCTTTATACAACATGTCTCATTCACACAAGCACTTTTTCTACACTTAAGCACTTATAAAGCAAACATTCACACTCTGACTTGGGGTTCAGTATCTTGCCCAAGGACACTTTGGCTTGCAGACTGGATCAGCCAGGAAGTGAACCACCAAGCTTCTGATTAGTAAATGACCTGCTCTACCTGCTGAGCTACAGCCACCCTGAACCATCTATCAGTCCTCCTAACCTGCAATAAGCAGTGAGACCTGCACCACATTCAGATGAAATAGTGTCTGATGGACTCCAGATACACAACATTCTAGTGATGAGGACTTTGAAGATCCATCTTCCAGTCAGCTCATCAGTCCTCCAGTTATTCACTCAACCAGAGTTTAATGACTTAGTATGAGATGGTGATCTTTAGGTCAGTCAGTGCAGAGGCTGGGGTCTACCACACCAGGCAAGTCTCCAGGTGCAGGCTGTGCAGAGACGCCCCCGAGACAATCCAGCACATAACAGCAGGGTGAAGATAACCTAGCATACAGGAACATCTGTGCCGAGTATGACCTGGAAGTCCAGAGGTCAAAATGGGACATGCCCCCAAGGGTGGCTGAGAACAACAGAGCTAAGATCCTGTGGGACTTGGATACAAACTGATTCATTACTTGAGGTTTCATTCAGTGCTCTTGGGTGACATCTACTGGCAGCAGTGGTTATTGCACAGCCAAATGAAGCCCAGCACCTTTCATGTGTAACAAGACTTCTTAACGGATGTTGAGACAGATCTTTAAATGACCTGCAGTCCAACTACGTTTATGTGTTTGTTCTTTGTGTCACAGATTAAAAATGACCTGCCTGAGTGATTCCATCTATGAAATAATAAAAACAGCTACATTTAGATGTGGGTTTGGTTTGTCGTTGAGTCTAAGATACATACTGGACAGATGTTCAGTAATAATGCAACGAGGCAGCAGGTGTGACTGATGTTTTTCCACTTTTGTGTACTGAATATTTTCTTTGTTATTGTGTTTGGTGTACAGGAAACATGTACTTATTGAACTCGGGTGTTTTTATTCAGGAATAATAATCTCCACGGTAGATGAGCTTAAACAGTTTCTCTCTTTAGAGAAAACTTCCACAGCCTTTGAGAACACCAGAAACTGTCTACAAGTTATTCATATCATGCTTCATCTGACCTTCTGTTTATCTGTCATCAGTAAGAAAGGAGCCTCTTAAATGCTACGGCACTATGGCTGCAGCCTATCCCAGCTGTCATAGGGCGAGAGGCAGGTACACCTGTACAGGTCACCAGCCTGTCACAGAGAGACAGACAAACATTCACACCTATGGGCAATTTAGAATCACCGATTAACCTAACCCCACTAACTGCATGCCTGTGGACTGTGGGAGGAAACCAGAGGAAGGACTCACAGTTGCGAAAATTAATCTCAGCTAATAACAATATTATTAGAATCCATAATTCTGACCCGGAGCTTCAGTCAAAGTCTAAGCTCCGCCTTAAACAGACACAAATGGGGATTTATGCTTCTGTGTTAAACCTGCAACCACAAACCCCTCTGAAACCCACTGCAGCCCACGACTGCTGTGACTGCTGCGACTGGCCCACTCCACACTGTTAGACTTCTGCTGCTACTTTATTTTGAATTTGTCAGCCAGAGAAGAACAATTATCATCCTGATATGAGGAATAATAATCATAACATTAATGTAGAGACACACTGTGGCAATCCCAGTTTTTTTCCTGAGGAGCACCACATAGTTACATTTTGATATTGATATTTGAAACAGTCTGACACGTTAACTTCACCATTACAACCGCAGCCTATGATATCATTAAAAATGCAGATAAATTAAATTCATTCACTGCAATGATCTAAGTGATATTTCCCACAGGCAGACAGTCTGACCTCTTTTCTTCTGTCAAAACGAGGTCATGATACCGCAGCCAGTGAAATCAGGGAAATTACGTCAAGGTTTCAACAGGTTTGCTGAGGAGGAAGGGGGGGGTGGTTGCTGCGGGGGGGGGGCTTTAGTGGGTGCCAATAAAGAAGAAGTCACTCAGTGAGAAGGACGATGAAGGAAACGTCTCTGCGGTGTCTGCTCTGTAAGTAGAATCTGTGTTTATCCATTTTATTTGTTTGTTTGTTTGTTTTCTTCTTTGTTGCTAAGTGATGGCAGTTTCATGGAAAGGCGAGGTCTGAGGAGGAGCTGTAACACTATAATCTGGGGAGATATGCAGGCTGTTTTATGCATAAATGCTGTTTTAGTTTGTGCAGTGTTGAACTTTATGAATGCAAAAATAACACTCGTGGTTATTTTTCACGACTCAGTTGTTTTATTTTGAAATTAACCACAGAAACCAACCCTAAAACCAATGTTAGTGTAATATTTGACATTATCTACCACAGACGCTCTGATGGTGCAGAGATGGGCTGCAGTATCCACAGTTCTCTCTTCTGAACCTCACTTTTGTGCAGCTGTGGAGACAAAATCAACAGTAACACAAACAGTGCAGCCCTGCCTTTGTCAGGCTCTGCTTCACTCTGGTTGTGTTAAACTTGTAACGTCTCTTTTCAGCATTTCTGTCACTGCTGAGCTGCATAACACACCAAGGTCAGTGACCTCCTTCTTTTTTAATCTGTGAAACGCTCACTAATATTACTAATATTACTCATTAATATGACCCAGCTTGATGTTTTCACTTTGTATCTGCTGAAAGAGACGATTCAGGACTCGACCCTTTTCTCACCATCATGTCTTAGTTTGACTTTTCTCAGTAAAAGGAATCAAAATTTTTGCCATGAAAAAGCAAAAAACTCCGATATTACTAAGAAGCTTTTTCACTTCTCAGGAACTCAGACACACATTAGTTATTTAAGTCCACCAAATTAAATGATCAATTCTTTAGCTGTTGACATTTAGTGATCATTAATCTGTCACAATAAGTGTCATGAATTTCTTTTATGTTGTTTTCCTAAAAGAAATTCATTAATTCTGTTAGTTTTTTTACAACAACAAAAGTCTTACCAGTATTTGATTGTAACCCTCACAGCTCGTCTGACTGTGAGTCCCAGCAGCTCTCAGTTCTTTATTAGAGACTTTGTGTCTCTGAGCTGTGAGGACGACAGCTCTGCTGGATGGACTCTGAGGAGGAACACAAGCACAGCACAGACGACTCAGTGTGGACATGGGTGGGGAAAGTTGGCCAATTCTTCCTGTAACATCAGCTACATCTATGAATCAGACAGTGGAGTTTACTGGTGTGAGTCCAGAGAGGGTGCCATCAGTAACATGGTTAAGCTCACAGTCTCTGGTAAGCTGAGTGTGTGGAGTTAGTGTTGATGAAGCTGTGTGTAAATGGATGAAATGCTGTAGTTTGTCTCTGTGTTGAGGTGGATCAGTGATCCTGCAGAGTCCTGTCCTCCCTGTGATGGAGGGAGATGACGTCACTCTGCTCTGTCAAACAAAGACCCCTCCCTCCAACCTCCCAGCTGCTTTCTATAAAGATGGCTCCCTCATCAGGAAGCAGCCTACAGGTCACATGACCATCCAGCATGTTTCCAGGTCTGATGAAGGCCTCTACAAGTGTGACATCAGCGGTCATGGAGAGTCTCCATCCAGCTGGATCACTGTCACAGGTGACACACTCACCTGTCTGTGTTTCTGCAGGTTTCAACATTCACAATGTGACCATAACTTAATGACTGTGTTTGCTTTATTTTAGAGAGACACACCACCACACCTCCACCTACACCCACACCTCCACCTACATCCACACCTACACCTACATCCACACCTCCTCCTGGTTCCTTCATGCTTCTCCATGTATTGGTGCCTGTTGGATCAGTCTGTGTTGTGGTTCTACTGGTGTTACTGGTTCTGTTGGTGAGACGATGTGTTCACAGGAAACCTGAAGGTGAGACTCAGAATTATTATCGTAGTAAATTCTCTGAATAATTTGTAACTCGTGTTCTTAAGTCTTCATTAAGATTACTGCACTAAATCACATCGGTCTTCATTTTGGTTCATTTCAGCTGACCGGGGAAAAGTTGGAGATGGCATCACATACAGTGACCTCACAATATTACATCACCAACAGCAGCCAATCAAACAAAGTGCAGGTAGTGTGTGTATGTGTGTATGTGCAGTATATGTTTGTATGCAACTTAAGAATAAAGGTAACGCTCAGTGTTTCCTGAGGAAGGTCAGTGAGGTCATTTACAGAGCTAATCAATCAATCTGTGTATTATTTACACCTGTAATGATTGAAGCCTCAGCTGGGCTCAGACCAGAGACTGTGTGCAAAAGAAACCAATGTGTAACGTTACACATCTGTCTCTGGCATTTGGTGTCAGTGTTTTGCTGTCCTCCTCCAGGCTGGATGAGCTGGTGGAAGTGGGTGGGGAGAGGGGGGTCTGGGCTTCTCTGCTTAGGCTGCTGCCCCCACGACCCAGCCCTGGATGAGTGAAAAAGATGGATGGATGGATGGTTATTGTTTTTGGCCACTGTCATCTTGTTTGTTTGGAGCCACACATACTCATTTTGGGGAGAGGGGGTGGAGTGCTAAGATGTCAGCTAATGCTATCTAGCTTGGTTATTAGACTGCAGTCACAGAGTATATGGGCGCATCAAACAGACAGATACCTGATAATTACTGCTCACTAACATCCAAATAAAATCTGACTTAAAAAAGTCGAGCACAATGAACAAGTTTATTTCTATTGTAAAGTTCATCATTTTAGCCTGAGGGTCTGATTCACTTTTGAAGCCTCCAGTGGACATTAGTGGAACTGCAGTTTTCCTGGCTGTTCTGTTAACTTCCTTGTTCCCACGCTGAGACTTTGTGTATGTTAAATCTCTCCCTGGTGTCTTTGATCCTGGTTGCCAAACTTTGTTATTATAACTTAATTGTGCTTCCAAAATAGGGCAAAATTATCATCAGTATTTGGTCAAATTTTTCAGGCTCCTATATTTTATATTGTGCATTATTAAACTGTATTCTGTAAGCAGTAAAGTGGCTCAGTTTGGAGTGATGTGGGGTTGTTTAGGGCGAGCAGTAGCATTTTGGACCAGTTACAAGCATGCGAGAGACAACAGATTAATACAAACGTCTGCGTCTGTGCATGTAAGCATTCACATAAACAACCACATCCAAAATATAACCTACATTTGATGTTTAAAAACTTCATGCACAGACAGATTTTTAGGACTTCAAAGCAACATAAATATTACCACAGAGTAGAATTTGGTATGATGTGAGGAAAAAAAAAAATACCGTGCTCACCAAAATGAGAGCATAACTGATGCAAGTACAGCCAAAAAAAAAAACAGGACCAAGAACAACGCCTTCAGGTTCACCACAGCAGGTGAATAAATCCTCTTGAAATAGCCGTTGTTTGGATTTGACCCTAAAATTTTTTATTGTGCATGCTGTGTTTACAGTTCAACATGTTTTCCATTATTATGAAATGGGACTGATGTCTACATTAAGAATATTAATTCTTGTGTGTTGCCTGCACTCATTTCCTTCATTGACTTCTAAGAAATTGTGCAGAATCCAGTCTTTAATTCACAGACTGCACAGACTCTTTGTTGGACAACATTTTGTTACTTTCCACTACTACTTTACTGTAGTTGTACTGCGGTTGCAGAAGGCAGTTGTTCATTGCACGCTGGACTGTTTGTCTCTTAGTTTGAGGTTAGTCTGTTAACAGAAGCTTGCAGCTCTGTGGTCGCTCAGTTTCCTGTTCCTGATGAAAACACTTCCGCTGCTCAGGTTTTACTGCAGTGCTGTTAAGAAAAGGAAACAAATGTAAATGAATGTCAATTCAAACATCAGTGAACTCCTCAGCACTGTTTACCTATATGCCAGTTTTGGGTTTTAGTTTCATGTAGTTAATCATTTTGTAGTTTGCTTCACACACTTACATGTTAACCAGCTGAAACATTTCCCTGCAGTTTCAGGAACTGACTGACTGGTCAGTTAGTTCACATACAGCCTTTGGTATCAGTTCAGTTTTTCTTTTTCACTGCAGTCCCAGTAGAAGAAATAAAACTGTTCAGGGTCTGACTGTTTCCCATGGCAGTCAGTTTTCACAGGAATTAGAGGGTAAGCAGCATCAAATGCACTTGATTAACTATAAAAGCAGAGGTTTGGGCAGTTTGCTTGTCTGGAGATTCAGGTGTGTTAATACAATGCTAGATTTGATGAGTGGCCATCACATCCAGTTCAGCCAAAGGTCAGACTGCAATGCTCAGAGAAACTGCAAGGAAAGCAAGAGCTACATCTCTGCCTCTACAGTCTCAGTTCACATGTCAAATGTTAAAGTTCATGACAGTACAATTAGAAAACGATAGGTTGATGCTTTGGGCTTGTTTTTCAGCCCTGAGCGGCTTGCAATCATTTGATTGACCACGAACTGACTGGCTGAAGAGAATCAAAGTTTAGCAGCAATCTTTGGACCTTCTTTGCTTCTTCAGCAGGATGTAAAGTTTCTGACTCGTGCTTTCTACAAGGCAGCGAGTAATCAAAACCAGATGGATGTAAAAAGCAAAAAGGGTTACTCCATGTAAACCTAATAGCTACAACTCACGATGTCTTCTGTCGGAGTGTGTCAGTGGTTGGATGTTAAGTATGCACAATGTTGCATAGTGCACAAAATAAGAAGCCAGGGTAAAGCCAAATAAAACAAATAACCATGGTGCTGGATGGACGTATTTTATTTGTGTGTATTTTAATAGTTAATTTCATTTATTAATAGTGCTGTATGTTTTAAACTCTGCATTAAAACCACAGCAGCTGCTTCACCCTGTTTCCACTGAATTCATGTGTGCAGCTAAAGAGTTATTTCCATTCACATTGCTGACAGCAGTGTGACAGTGGGTCTGTTTATGGTGAAATGTGTGTTTTCTTCTGCTGTCAATGATAAGGCCAGTGAAACTGGGGGTGTTTGTGCAAAACAGGAAATGCGACCACAGAGTTTCTGAAACCCCCTGACAGTTACTCAGAAATCTGCCTTGGAAATGAAAACACTCGTCCTTTATTAGACTTCCTGTGACGTACTCCTATGATGTCCTCAGCATCTGTTTGTTGTGCAGAGAGTGATCCTCAGCAGCTGTAGCAGGGCTCAGCTACACTTCATAAATCCTCTCTCATTCTCACCAGTGTGACAAGTGAAAATAAGAAGAAATGGGTCCTCTATTGCAATAAAATGCATGAGTTCATACAGTTATGACAGAATTTATGAGATGAGTTTAAGAATTGTTTAAAAACAGCAAAAAATCATCTGGTTAAAACAAGGATTAAACAGCTAAACTGAGTACTTGTCATTCTTCATTGTTACACATTAAGGTACAATGGTATTATCAGTGATCTGGTCTGCAACTATTAGCCCGAGATTATTGCTTTGGTCTCCATCCATCTTAGAGAAATGAACTTCCAGACAACAGAGCATTTTAATGGAGCTGAAATCATCTGGACCATTCTGTTTGTTTGGACCTGCAGTTCAGCGTCAGCACAGGAAGCAGTGTGAGAGTCTAAGAGCTCAGACTGCCATGAAGGAGGTCAGGGTTCACTGCCTTCCTGTTTTGTTGCAGCTTTTTCTTCACGTGAAGAACCTTTCAGTCGAAAGCATCTTCAGATCTTCGGGGCAGCACTGCACACACAGAATAACAGATATGAATATGTTACTTTGTGGAAACAGTTCTTCCACTCATATTGTGTGAGTGCAGCTCAGTGATGTGTTTTTGAGTCAGTCTCAGCGCTCTGAGATTGTTTTCTTTGATATAAGCTACCAAATGACACACTTCCTGGTGGGTCTCTTTCAGAGGTGGGAAGTAAAGAAGTACAAATACTTCGTTACTGTACTTAAGTAGATTTTTTAGGTATCTGTACTTTACTTAAGTATTTATTTTTCTGACTACTTTTTACTTTTACTCCCTACATTTTTACACAAGTATCTGTACTTTCTACTTCTTACATTTTCAAACAGACTCGTTACTTTTTAACACGTCAGAGAGAAGTTTTTATTTCCGGTCAGTGTGCCGTCAAACATCAAACGATCTGAGCCTAAACGGAGGAATAATAACATATAAGAGACAATCGTAGTGGCGGATCCTCCATCACCGGGCTTATCGGGTACAAAGGGATTAAATACGCAAACCCATATAATAAATGTCTCATTTTATAGCGCTATAATCAGGGGTTACAGCGGGCCGGACCGAGTCCGTAAGTTGTGCTAGCGGGACATAAACAGCTTAGCTAGCACTACTGAAGAGGAGCGAGCATAAAGGGAGTAACGTGTGGCAGGTAAATGCAACGTTTCTAAATGCTCAACAAATATCAGCAAACACACAAAGTGTGTGCAGTTTGTCACACAGTGTGTCTGCGAGCTAAAAGAAGAGCTGCTGTATTTCAGGGAGAGCAAAGAGAGAGAAGTTCACTCAGAGATGGAGAAAGAGGACAGGAGAGGAAGAAGAGAGGTTAGAATTAAAGGGAAGGACTGAAAACAAACTGAAGTATGCTGACTTTGTGTAATTCAAAGATTGTATAAAAATACTGCAGTTTAGTGCGTGATAAACAGGTCAGTTTGTTGCACTGTATTTACAGTAAAGCTCTGTGTTGGTGCACTTTGTGTTCATGGTCAGAGTTACAGGTTCCATCAGTGCAGCAGAGATGAGTTTGAATCAAAGCTGCTGATGCTGAGATTCATTCACTGAATCCAACATTTCTACAGCCTGTATGCTGTCAGTGTAGGGGATGGAGATCAGCTCAGAGAGCTGTGAAATACTGGGTTACATCTTTGTGAGTTCACTTCATCCACACAGAGCAGTAAACCTCAGAGCAGCAGCAGCAGGTCAGCTGATCACAGCCTGCACACCAACATCATTTACTGCAGCTACAATAGAAAGCTGTGATTCTTCTCCCCATGCAGAGCCACTACAGCTGATCTTAGGGTTCCTCCACCTTCTGAATCCCACTGTAACCCCTGAGTATCCTCATGTTTGTGTTTAGGTGGAGGCACAGTCACCCTCTACTATGGAGGACACAGAGAACAGAGCTGTGTTTAAATTCCCTTTCACAGTTTGTGTCCTACAGAACAGAGTCAAGCTGAGAGCATTTATTAGGATTAAAATTTAGATTGGAATAATGTTTGCATTCTCCTGTACTATTTTATATTATTACAATAATATATAATGAGGTTCGGTTAGCTTTACAGAAACGTCCTCCAAAGAGCTACTTTTACTTTCTTACTTTGAGTAAATTTCAGAGCCTGTACTTTTTTACTTTTACTTAAGTAAAGAAGTTGAACCAGTACTTTGACTTTTACCAAAGTATTTTTTTTAACAAGTACTTGTACTTCTACTTAAGTACAGAATGTCAGTACTTTTGCCACCTCTGGTCTCTTTCACATTAAAAGCTTGTGTGGCAGTTTGGTTACAAAACTTTTATTGTGAAACTCAGAGAGGAGTTTTATCCAGGTCACTTTGATGTTGTGGTACATGATTTTATATTATTGTAACTGTGGGTCTGATAGAGTTGATAGAGTTATTAACACTTCCTCTCTCTGTCAGTGTGCTGCATGGAAACAGGCCCAGTGTGAACTGTGTGTGTTTGTGTTTCCTACCAGAGCCAGAGGTCGTCTACTCCTCACTGATGTAACCCCCCAGTCCAACCACTGGAATCCAGCTGCTGGTCTCTAACTGGTCCATCCAGGCCCTCAGACCTGAGGACATTCACTAATAAAACAGATTTGTATATATTGTAAATATTGTTATCATGCTGCCGTCTCCACAGCAGTGCTCTGCTTTCTCTACAGGATCAATAAGCTTGTTGTTGTTGTTCTTGTGTGGGTCTGTGGGTTTCATAAAGATATCTGATGGAAAATGTGAGTGGTTGTGCCTAACTGATGTGCACCTCTCTTCAGAGCAGATAACAAAGATAAATGAAACCGCAGCTGCAGACTGAAAGCAGCAGGAACATCGTTCAGTGGTCGGAAACTTTCAGAGACTTTGTTTTTCGGTCTATGGTTCAGGGTCTGTGGTGCTTCTTCAGGGCCCCTTTAAAAGCAGGACAGTAACTTTCATTCAGGTAATTGTGGTCAAACGTTAGCGACCATCAGCTGTACTGTAAAAGGCTTCAGCTGCACTCAAACAGAAGCAGTTATTGCCCACGCCTCAGCAGCTCACAGTGGATTTGCTGGAAGTGAAAGGAGCAGCAGTATGAACCGGATCCAGTCCACGCCCTCCCCCACCCTCTCCCCCCACCCTCTCTCTTCCTTCAGGATGATCATCAGGCTCCAGTCATTTCCCAGCTCATCCAGGTCAGATCCGGTCATAATGGATTTATTTTCCCGACACGATCTCCATTCTTTAAGCAAAATGTCTCATCCTCCCAAAACTGAAATATTTGAAACTTATAAAGCTCAAACCTTCATGATAACATGTTTGCCTTTATTAGTGAAACATTTTTATCTTCACTTTCTGTCTCCTGCAGTTTGTTTGTCAGGCTGCAGCTGAATAATTAGATTTTATAACTCAAATGTAAAATTAGGATTCAGCTTCATCTGATGGAGATTCAAGTTGTGTAAATGATGACAGCAGATATTATAAAAGAAATGATATATTTTATAACAAACTTGTTCTGTCTATGATGATGACAGAGTGGGTCAGGCTGATTAAAGTGACTCTTTTCTTCCCTCCTGACAAACATCAGAGTTCAGAGTGTTGCGTTGACTTTTAAATATAGAGTTGATTAAACAAACTTTAATCAGCTGTTTTGGGACCAGAAACTCAGAGCTGCTGATCTCACAGTCGATCAGCTCAGAGTCTGTTTTTAAACTCAGAGTTACTCACATGTGAATCAGTGAATATCTGATCCAAGCTGCCTTATTTACAGTTGTGCAACACTTGTTTGTATCATTTGTTCCGCAGTGCAGCTTATCGAGATGTGACGATGACAAGAGTGGGTTCAGTTTGGAGAGGAGTGTCTGATTGTTTCAAAGCCTCACTTTGACCATCACTACACACAGCCTGCAGTGCAGCCCTAAAGACCAGGAACCAGCAGGGTTTACTGGTCAGTCCCCACAGGGTCGAGGACATATTTGTGAAAGGTGGAGATGAGAATTGGAGAAAGAAACTGACGTAGTTTAAAAACCGTGAAACCACATGATCAGACAAAGACACAAACTGTAACCTCACAAAGACCAAGAATCAAATCATCATAACAGAAAACTTGATGCTGGGTCCATGACATCAGTATTAAACCCATGTTATCATATTTCAGTTTGAATCATGAATTTAAAACTCACAGTACTAAAAGTCATTTAAGTATTTTAATTTTAATTCATTAATTGCACTGTTTGCATGCTGACATGAGCTGAGCCCCTCTAAAGGTCTGACCCTAGGATCACCCAGGAATTACTGTGAGCTTCAGCCTCAGCAGGAGAGAGAGGACAGAGTGACCTGATTGGCTACAGTAACAAAGTGTAGCCAGAAATTAATTATTCTGTAATACAAACATGTTTTGGCAGGATTCGATTAAATGTTTAATCCTGAGACTGATTCAGAGAGCTACAACATGCTGAAAAAATGAGACAAACAAGTCAAAGAAAACAGAGCAGCCAGTGAAGTTCCCTCATTCTTCCACTGAGCATCAAACAAACATGTCTGAGCTGCTCGACCAGTTTTAGGTTCAGATGAGAGGAAGAAGGAGGAGAGAGAATTTGTACGTTTGCTCACAAATAAACAGACTTTAATTTTTATGCTAGTTTAATTTTAATGGAGACAGAATATCAGCCAAAAACAAAGAAAAAACACATTACATCAGAGTTATAAATAGATTTAAATGTAACTGAGTGAAACGAGGTTTCTTTAAACTGTCCAAACATGGTGGATGGTGCCGTCATGTGACCCAGATTGATTTTAGTTTATAGACAGACAGAGGGTCATTCTGGCCTGCTGTGATTGGTCAGTTCATGGGTCATTCAGGCACGACTCTCTCACCACTCTCATTAACAAATGTGTAACACAGTGTTTTGTTATGATAACTGGATCCTGGTGGAATAACATTCATTCATATATTCATTAAGAGTTTTAAAGAGCAGATTGGGTTTGTCTGCTGATGTGATGAACACAGCAGCCTGAGATGATGACCCAACATGTTGTCCCACTCCACCCCTGCTGCTGCTGCTGGTTCATACTTTAACCTGTATAAATACATCCATGCAGCTGGTTTCCTGCCTCCAGCTGTCACGCGTCTTCTCAGTAACAGTGACAGGATGATTCCACAGGACGCTGCTCTGTTTGCTGTCCAATCTTTCAGCTGATCTCTTGTCACAATGGGTCACCACAGCAGGCAGCTCCAGATGACTTTCCTGACAAGGGAGCTATGTATCACTGGAATCAAACCAGTGACCTTTTATGTCCACCTTATGTCAGACTGGTATTCACTTTGTTCATCAGGATTCTTCTTTTTTTTTTTAACAGTTTTTCAGTGATCACAAAAGCAGCATTAAAAAGTCTTTTTTCTGTAGATCGAAGCACAAACTGGCAGAGCCACGATCAGTTCAGCAGATGCTCCCTCTGTGGTTCCTCCAGGCTGACCACACTATGAATTGTTGCTTCCACCTGTCGTCGTATATGCAGATCATAACACTCTTGTTTCTTGGCCTGAATTCAAAACTCCACCCAGAGGCTCTGGGGGGGGGTTGCTCCTCGTGCAGGAACAGAGAAGATGATGACAGATGAACTCTCTCATGTTTCTGCCTGTTCCTGATCAAACGTCTCTGCAGGTCTCCTTCTGATTGGTCACATCCATGTGTTGTCCTGTGGGCGTGTCAGCTGCTGATTGGTCCAATCTGACCATTTCAGCAGCCCTGGTTCCAGCAGCATCCTCCTGTCCTCAGCCTCCAAACTGCTGATAGTTTGTGGAGTTCTTGTAGAGAAACTCTTAGTTTCACTTGTGCCTGTTAGCTGGATTACATGCAGCAGTCTAAATAGCTTAGCTCATTCATTGTGTATGTATGATCACTGAAACTGAAGGGGTGGGGGCTTTTCGTTTTAGCCTGGTTAGTTTGGGGACCGGGGAATGGACTCTTGATTTTTATATTATATTATAAAAATCAAAACAAAAAATAACCAAAAACAGCAGCAACAAGAAGCACAGTAGAAATTGACAGACCAATCATCATTCCAACACATACATGCTTCTTCCCTCCAACCTTCTTCCCTCCATCCTCATCCTCTGGGACTCTTGATTTTTATGTTATGCTCTTTATCCTTAGACAGAGGTGTAACAGTCTGTATTTGTCCTGAAGAGTAGCAGGAGGCTCACAGTTCATCTGTTTGAATTTTGATTCAGTTTTTCTTTGGTTTTCTGTAGATGAAAAAATGAAAAAAACCCAAAAACAACATAAAACAGCAGAAACAAGAAGCACAGGAGAAACAGACCACCGATCAATTTAAGAGCTCCATCCTCCTTCCCTCCATCCTCCTTCCCTCCATCCTCCTTCCCTCCTTCCTCCTTCCCTCCATCCTCTGTGGTTCCTCCTGTTGGACCTGCAGGTAGAAACAGGTGTGAGGTGTCAGCTGTCAGGTAGGTGATGAGTGAAGAACAGAACAGAATCCATTTCCTCTTCAAACTGCTGTCAGACATTATCTACTGCACTCTGATCACATCACTCAGACCAGCTGCTTTCTACAAAGTCTCATCAACAACATCTTTAGAAACAAACATCAACAACCAGGAAGCAGCTTCACCTCTGATCACAGACACACTGAACTCTGCTCACTCACCTGGAGGAGGAGCAACAACTCTCAGGTTGATCTGATGCCTGATCTCAGAGGCAGCTCTGTTTCTGTGCCTTGCGTTTCCCAAGATATTATGACACTCATATGTTCCAGTGTCATTAATGGTGGTGTTGTGGAGAATGATGGACTTGTCCCCATTTTTCATCTGTGGGTCACTCAGTTCCACTCGGCCTTTAAAATGTGGATGCTGGAAGGATTCACGAGGACAACCATCTCTGTAGAAGAAGACGTATCCATCTGCGAGGACATCGTGTCTCTTCCACTCTAACACAGTGATGTTGCCATCTTTAGGACCCCGACACTGCAGACGGACGCTCTCTGCAGACTCCACATGTATGTGCTTCAGGCCTGAACAACAGAAACAGCAGGGAGGAAGTGATGTCAGTATGTAACAGCTGTGATTGTTTTACATGGTTACGTAATAACTCTTAACAGTTCCAGAAAGTTCTTTTCATTTTCACTCTCAGAGAAATTAATTGGACTCATTGTGGATTTAACCAACTTAAATACATTCTGAAATCCAGGAAGGGTCGCCTAAACTTTAGGTGAACTACAGTCAGTGGGTCCCACTCTTATTCCTTAGGTCCTAAAGAACAGGAATATTCTTTAGGAATACAGGAATGTTCAGGAGAGGGAGCTGATCTAAAAGCATTACTCTTCTTCCAGCAGGCGATGCTTGTTAGGGATTATTTTTTACTCAGTGAAAAAAGAACAAATGTTTAAAATTAAGCTCCAGCAAGTTAATTAATAAACAGTGGATCAACCAAATAATAAATAATTAAATAATACATTAGACATAGAGCAACAGATAGAAAGTGCTGACTAACTTCTGTCTCAGTCCATCTTATCTTGAGGTTCGGCCACAGTACGTACAATTAAAACATCACCATCGTCACCATGTTCAGTTAGTAATCTGGATAAGATTGCTCTATGTTAAAACATCAGGAAGAAGATGTGCTTTGTGACGCCACTGCTGACGAGAGGAATCTGGGTCATGAAAAACCAGCTTGAACAAGACTGAGTGACGAAGGCCGACTCACAGCAGTCAGATTGTTTACATATAGGCAGTGGCATTATAAAGATGTTATGGTTAGACGGGAACATGGGCTCAGAGAGAGACAGCACACACAGGCCTGTTGTCTCCTCCTCTGAGTTCCCACATGCATGTGTGATAACTTCAGATTCTTTAATATATTAAATGTCTGACTTTTTTTAAATTGAAGTTTTTTAGGTGTCTTTCTTCACAAACAAACCTCAACTCGCCCTCAGTTTCATTCATTTTCTGAAGCAGCAGCCAGAAACCTGTCTGAGAACTGGTTTTCAAACATCTTACCTGGTAAAATAAAGCTTTAAAAACCCCGAAGTGTTTCTCTGCCTGCCTCTGTTTGGTACTTTAGCAGCCAGCTGTACATTATATCAGACTGTATAAGCTGCAGCAGCCAGAGCTGTCACTCCCTCCATCACCACTACTACACCTACACACACTCAGCTCACTGTTGTCACCCCCACAAACTGTACGTGGGAGTATGAAAGTGTTTCCCCTCATGCACAGAGGCTCACCGCTGTCCGACCTGCCACTTCAGAGGGAAGCATGGAGCTTAGGTCAGGCTTCTCTTTAAAATACTCTAGAACATGAAGAACAATCCAGCACCACAACAGGGAGAAACCAAACACACACAAACACACACCAGGACAGGTTTGTGTGTCAGAGCAGGAAAAAATCCATGAGATAAAAATCAGTTTTAATTTACGGCTGAAACATGAACACGGCGGCTTATTAGGGACAGCAAAGGTCAAATAAATAAAGTGCTGCAGGATCGAGGGGGACTTCCTGAGAATAAATTTGTTGGTTTAAAAACTAACAAATGTGCAGAATACACACTTGTAACAAAGTATTTTTATGCATTAAGACAAGGACTGGTATTTTATATACATGTAACACTTGAAGGTTAGGTTGGAATCAAATTCATATAAGTGAATTCCGGGATCAGAGAATCTTATGAAACATTAGTAGAACACCTGTTTACAAAAACTTCATTAACACTGAAAAACAAACTCATTTTCATTCCTTTCTCTCAGGAGTTTTTAGTTCAGAGTGAAGAAAATAACAGTTTTACTCACCTGTAGACACAGCAGTGAGGAACAGAAGCAGGAGCACCCTGAGAGGAACCATCGATGGCAGGCGGGTGGGTGTAGACGCTGGAGCAACTGCAGCTTCATCAGGACCGAAGGAAGGAATCGTCACCAGCAGCTGTTCGTGTTGTAACCCGGTCTAAGGAAGGGGCGGAGTCCTTCCTTTAAAGGAGTTATCAGTCCAGCTCAGCCATTGTTTACATCAGCATGTAACCACAACGCGGTTTCTGATTACAGTGCAGATGTTTGATAAACTCCTTTGTTTGGTTGGCAGGTATTGGTGATCACATGATACATATAGTGTGTTTCCTGTACCACCTTCTATTTCTGAAGACGAGCAGATGTGCCCGAAACATGACAATAATCATGTCAAAGTCACTCAGGAGCTTCCTCTGAGATGAACGCTGCACAGCAGTAAAACATGTTACGCTAATGCTGTTCTATATGATGAAGAATCAGCCTCCTTTAGCTATTTAAAAACAACCCTAAATTACTGTTTGTGTGGATCCTGCAAGATCTGGGAGGCAGTTTAATGCTGAACTTTATGCACAAAGGCAAAACTCTTTGTTCTGTGTGTGGCGGGCAGAACAGGTTAAACCACACACACACGCGGGGGATTTCTCTGCTGTGTGACGAGGACGGGCCCTGAACTACAGTTCATTTGTGATCCTCAGTCACAGAGGCAGGACCGTTCCTTCCAGCTCTTACAGATGCAGATATGTGACACAGATATGTGACACAGATATGTGACACAGATATGTGACACAGATATGTGACACAGATATGTGACACAGATATGTGAGGGGTGGCAGTCCAAGGAGAGATTTATATACTGTACAAACAGAATCATTAAAGTGAAGCTCATCAAACTCAACATGTTAAAACAGAACATGTGACTGAGATGCCGACTCAGCCAAAAGCCGTTGATCTTCATTCCAGTTACTTGTGAACATTTTACTGCAGGTGCATCAGAGCTGCTGCTCTGGTGTTTGTTTGTTTTATTAAAAATATTCATAAAGATTTATTAAGTTTATGGACATTTATCCCTTTATAAAAGCAGCCTTGTGTTGTTGACCTCTGACCTCTGGAGGGCCCCAAAGCATCAGCTGTTGAAACGAAATCCCTTTTTTTCTCCAGATTTAACAGAGAAAACCTTCATCAGATGATCTGCTGATCCACCTGAGACACAGCGGATGTTTGTGTGTGTTCTGAGTCGCGCACAAACATCAACTTTACATTCAGTACAGCCGGAGATCAGAGTGAGCTTCAAATATGAGGATCAGACTTCAGATATCTGGATAATAATCAGGTCGGCTGGAAAACTCTGTGCATGTTAGACGTGTGAGCATCCTGGAGGAATGTGGTGGGGTAGAACCTGGAGGAGTTCACTGCATCACTCCTCTGTCACACAAGTGGCGACTCTTACCCACTAGACCCAAATAAAATGTGGGTCACTGCCTGTAACCACGAGTCAGCGGTTAAAGGAGAGAGAAACTGTCGGGCATGCAGGGACAGCACCGACCCCAGCTCACTTCCTCTCAGCTGAACTGCAGTCAGCTACAAGAAGACACAACTTTTTCCCATTAACACGATCAACACAATCAATGTGCAACACAATCATCAGTCACTGTGTTTCATCTGTAACACTTGGGTTCTCTGAGATTAAAAAAAGGTGCTTTAGCAGAGATCTGAAAGCTCAAAATCGGACTGTCAGTGAAGGCATCACAGGAGCCTGACATCCTGTCACAGAGGAAGAGGAGGGGGGTTTGACCTGAGATGTTTATCTGATGTGTGAAGTGTTTGTCTGATTTCACTCAGAGGCAGGATGGAGAACACGTCTCTGCTTTGGCCGCTCTGTAAGTACTCTGCAGTGATTATCTATGAAAAGGCCTAAAGAGGCTCCATCTGCTGTTTGTGTAGAATCAGGAGGTTTACAGGACACAGAGAGGAGGAACAAAGGAGACCAGGATACATTATTTTATTCTACACCAATGATATGAAGAAACACTGATTTACAGGTTCATGTGCAGCCCTCATTCTGATGTATGAGACGATAAGACTACATGGGAGTTATGATGTTTCTCTGCTGTCTTATGTTCACCTCAAACCAACCTGAGTGTCATTTCTCTTTAGTTCTGATCTCACTGCTGAGCTGCACAACAAACCAAGGTCAGTAACCTTCTTCTGTCACAGCTTCAACCTGATAAATGCTCACTAATATGACCTGTTTGGCTTCATGTTTCATTGTAACCCTCACAGCTCGTCTGACTGTGAGTCCCAGCAGCTCTCAGTTCTTTGAAGGAGACTTTGTGTCTCTGAGCTGTGAGGTGGACGACAGCTCTGCTGGATGGACTCTGAGGAGAAACACAAGCAAACGACAGAGGACTCAGTGTGACAGGTGGGGGAGATCAGCTGGTTCTTCTTGCATCATCAGTCACATCGTCAACGGGGACAGTGGAGTTTACTGGTGTGAGTCCAGAGAGGGTGCCATCAGTAACATGGTTAAGCTCACAGTCTCTGGTAAGCTGAGTGTGTGGAGTTAGTGTTGATGAAGCTGTGTGTAAATGGATGAAATGCTGTAGTTTGTCTCTGTGTTGAGGTGGATCAGTGATCCTGCAGAGTCCTGTCCTCCCTGTGATGGAGGGAGATGACGTCACTCTGCTCTGTCAAACAAAGACCACTCCCTCCAACCTCCCAGCTGCTTTCTATAAAGATGGCTCCCTCATCAGGAAGCAGCCTACAGGTCACATGACCATACAGCATGTTTCCAGGTCTGATGAAGGCCTCTACAAGTGTGACATCAGCGGTCATGGAGAGTCTCCATCCAGCTGGATCACTGTCACAGGTGAGGAGCTTCACTCTCATTTCACATCTTATTTTATCCACATATTCACCTGAACAGGTGGGATTATCTCTGCAGACAGACCTACAACCAGGGTCCCTCCCACCACATCTACAACCCCACCTTCTACCTCAGCCCCACCCCCTGACTTCCTCCACCTTGTATTCAGAGCGGTCCTCCACCTGCTGGTGTTCTGTCCGTACTTCATCTCCACTCTCCTCATGGTGTCTTTGTATCAACGCAGAGCCAAAGGTAACACTCTGACTCTCCTCCATACTTTATCAGGAAGTGTCTCACTCATTTGTCTGACAGGAAATAACCTCCTTATCTCCGTAGCAACAGCACAATCCACACATGCTGAGCAGGGATTGGCTGAGGACTGCAGTGAGATTGTTGCAGTGACCACTGAGCATCAGTTCTGAGCTGCACAGACACAAAGAGACGTGACCTTGATTAAGGAGAAGATAAATGTAGGCCGTTCGTGCCTTTAGAGTGTGGGGGTGAAACCACACAGGCAGGCCTGAGCTGCCTCATGTGCTCATTTTTCCACAGACTGAAAGTACATGTGGCTCATAAATGTGTCACCTGTCTGTGTCTGACCTCAGCTCTGCACCACTCACACCAAAACTGCACTCCTGCATCTGCAGCACCTCCCAGGAGACTGGATTCTTCTTCATAACATCCATAACAGTAACAATGTGTCCTTCAGTGCATTTAAATCCTCATAGAGAAGAAAGGCCAAAAACACAAACAGACATGTGACTGATCGTTTGTTTGCATCTCTTGTATGTTCTCTGCTTCATCATCATGAGTTACATGCTGGGGTTGTGTTGTTGTTGTCATGCATGCAAATTAAAGAAAAATAACTGAAGTTTGGATCAGCTGGGGTCTTGCTGCCTTATTCTCCGTTTAATCCTGTTCAGGGTTGCTGTCATAGGACGAGAGGCAGGGTACACCCTGTATAGGTCACCATCATACCATAGGTCACCTAAACCCACTAACAGCATGTCTTTGGACAGTGGGAGGAAACCCATGCAGACACGGGGAGACCATCCAAACTCCACACAGAGAGGCCAAGCTGGATTCCAACCCAGACCTCCTAGCTGTGAGGGAACCACCGTACTCCTCGCAGCAGCATCCAGTTAATGTTCATTTGTTCTCCTGTCTAGGTCATGTTACTGAGCTGTATCTGTCACTGGCTTAACTCCATGAATATTTTATAAGAAGTGACTTTCAGATTCTGTTCATCTGCTGTAGATGTTTTTAGGCCTCTCACTTCTTATTTTGTATCCGCTTGTTCACTTTCCTCAAATTTGCAAAACATGCTGAGATACATTTTCAGCTAACAGCTCTTTCAGAATCACCTAGTGGGCGCCCACAGGGTGGGTTTATGTTAGTATTTATAATTATTTATACACCACAGTCAGCAAAAACAGAGTAAAGGAGCCCTGTATTTCTTTCTTGTAAATTAAACAAACAAAAATAGACACAGTGTGTGACTGAATACGAAATGATGCTCAAAACTACATATCAGAGCCCAGAAATGGCTGCAAAGACTCCAAACTCAACAAAGACACAAGAGCAGGTTTAATTCTGACCACAGGCAGACTCAGAAACAGATCAGTGTGGAGATTTGACTCCAGCATTGAGAGTATCAGACAAACGAGGCTGCAGCTGCAGGAACAACAGGCCAGCTCACTAGTCTAAATTACCAACAGCCTGCAAATACAATTTCCCATTGTCCCAAATGCCTCCATGGCCTTAGAACCAATCAGAATGCAAGATAGGACCATGTGACTTCAAGCATTTTCTTGCTGCACTGAGCAGCCGGCTTTTGTTGGTAGTCATATTGTAAACACAGCTGAAGGTGAGTCTAACCTCTGTGTAGACAAAAATGTTCGGAGATCAAACTTGTCAAACTAAAGGAAGTAAAAGTCGTAACGAGATTTCCGTCGGTGAACCTGCGGAAGGATCGTTACCGGCTGCAGAGCGCACTCCCCGGCCTGCGCGGGGCTCCGTCTGTGAGGGGCTCTCGGAGGTTCTGCCCACGGGGGACCGGGCATGTTGGCGGCTCGCCGTGTACCCGCATGCGGTCACAGCCTCCCGTATGCGTCTGTCCCTCAGTTGTCACGAACCCCGTGGCCTAGTATCTCTTATTTTGTTATTGTTAAAATAAATGTGCTGTCATCTCAGCATAAAGTTATCTACCGCTATTTCACTGCATGGTGTGTATTACATGAGAAAAGCGATGGCTGGACTGCTGCTTTGAATCAGTTCAGGTATCAGGTGCACCGTCGCCTCGGCGGTGGAAACATAGTATCTGTGTGTCTACACAAATTTACATTGTGAACCACACTGAGCAGGTGATCTGCTGCCACCTGTTGATCCTGCACCAAGCTGCTCCTCAACTAAACGCTCCAACCTGAAATAGCCATTATCTGCTCATTTCATGAAGGTTAAAATCAAATATTATTGAAACATATTTTTAGAGGAGCCTGACCAGGATGACATGTTATTAAACATTTCCCACAGCAGTTTGTCACAAAGCAAGAATTGTGTCAAAAATGGGAAATATTGTTTTCAGTTTCAGTGATCTGGATTTATTATCAGCTGTTTTATTTTTTCAAAGTATTTTAACTGTCTTGAATAAGCAAAAGAAATTGGATGGATGGATGATTTTAACTGTTAATTTTGGCATTTCAGCTACTTGTCGTTCCACATTTTTGTCAGCATCTGTTGTGTTGTGTAACTCTCAAAGAGACCAGGGCACTATTCCCACTCTGAGACCATTTTCACCAGAAAAAAATCTGTACTATGAAATAGTTTCATGGTTCTGCTGTCAAAGCAAAGATAGAGAGAGCTAACCAGAGGTCCTTCCTGTGGAGATAAGATTGTCCAGATATCTATCCTCAGTGAACCAGATATGCACAAATATCTTAAAGTGGTCACTGACTGTAAAACTTGTCTTTTTTATAGCTTTGCCCTTTGTCATACAGTTGGTGACATATTGCTTGTATGCAGAACTTATGTCAACATCTGTTATGTTTAAATGTGCTGCAATAAATAAACCAACTTCTTAAATGGTCACATGCTTTTTTCTCCCCGTGTTTATCGTGTATGGAGCATCTTGAAGAAACCTCTAAGAATAGTTTGAAAGCAGTTTTCACTGCTTAGATCAGACCAGCTTTCAGTCCTGCAACTCTCATCTCCTCCCCCTGCTTTCCCTGAATGAGAGGATGCTGAAGGATATTGGGACATGGAATGTCACCTCTCTGGTGGGGAAGGAGCCTGAGCTAGTGCGTGAGGTTGAGACATACCAGCAACTTATAGTTGGGCTCACTGCAACGCATGGCCTGGGCTCAGGAACCAGTCTCCTGGAGAGGAGCTGGACTTTGTTCCAGACTGGAGTCGCCCTCAGTGAGAGGCGGCGAGCTGGGGTGGGTATTCTTGTCTCCTTTCGGCTTGCTACCTGTACGTCAGAGTTTTTACCAGTAGATGAGAGGGTTGCTTCCCTGCACCTTGGGGCCAGAAAACTGGTCCTGACTGTTCTTTCTGCTTACGGGCTGAATGACAGTTCAGAGTACCCACCATTTTTGGAGTCGCTGGGTGGGTTGCTTGAAGGTTCTCCATCAGGTGACTTCTTCCTCCTGCTGGGAGACTTCAATGCTCATGTGGGCAATAACAGTGAGACCTGGAGGGGCGTGATTGGGAGGAACAGTCTGCCTGATCTGAACCCAAATGGTGTTTTGTTAATTGACTTCTGTGAAAACCACAGTTTGTCCATAATGAACTCCATGTTCAAACATAAGGATGTCCATAACTGCATGTGGCACCAGGACACCCTAGGTCGCAGGTCGATGATCAATTTTGTAATTGTATCATCAGATCTGCGGCCATATGTTCTGGACACTCGGGTGAAGAGAGGAGCTGAGCTGTCAACTGATCACCACCTGGATCAGGTGGCGAGGGAGGAAGTACTGACATTCTGTACTTAAGTAGAAGTACAAGTACTTGTGTTAAAAACTACTCTGGTAAAAGTTGAAGTACTGGTTCAACTTCTGTACTCAAGTAAAAGTAAAAAAGTACAGGCTCTGAAATCTACTCAAAGTAAGAAAGTAAAAGTAGCTCCCTGGAGGACGTTTCTACCTCTTTCTTACATCTTTCTCCGTCTGAGTGAAGTTATCGCTCATTCTTTGCTGTCCCTTAAAATACAGCAGCTGTTCTTTTAGCTAGCAGACACACTGTGTGACAAACTGCATACAATTTTTTTGTCCTCTATATTTTCTGTCATTTATTTTCCTCACCGTTTCGGCGTGCAGCCTCTATGTAAAGCGCAACTTCCTCTGGCTCGTTCCGGTCTCCAAGCGAGCATTGCAGGAGCCTCTCCCTCTACCGTGTGGGGTGTCTGTTCCCTCCCACCCTGTTGATGCGACTTCCAAGAAAAAAAATGCTCGCAATCAGGAGCCGCCTCCCGCACTGACCGGAAATGCAAACGTTTCTCAGACGCATTAAACCTAAAGTAATGAGCTTGTTTTGAAAATGTAAGAAGTAGAAAGTACAGATACTTGTGTAAAAATGTAGTGAGTAAAAGTAAAAAGTAGTCAGAAAAATAAATACTCAAGTAAAGTACAGATACCTGAAAAATCTACTTAAGTACAGTAACGAAGTATTTGTACTTCGTTACTATCCACCACTGAGCTGGATTGACCTGGCACACCTAAATGTGTTGTGAGGGTGTGTTGGGAACGCCTGGAAGAGGCTCCAGTTTGCAAGATCTTGAATTCCCACCTCCAACAGAACTTTGACAGCATTCCGAGGGAGGTTGAGGACATTGTGTCTGAATGGACCATGTTCTGCACCTCCATTGTTGAGGCTGCTGCTCAGAGCTGTGGCTGCAAGGTAGTTGATGCCTTTCATGGTGGTAATCACCTAACCAGATGGTGGTCACTGGAGGTAAAGTTAGCCATCAAGCTGAAGAAGGACTTTTATCAGACTTGGTTAGCCTGTGGGACTCTGGAGGCAGCTGACAGGTATTAGTAGGCCAAGTGGAACATGGCTTGGTTGGTGGCTGAAGCAAAAGCTCAGGTGTGGAAGGAGTTTGGTGAGGCCATAGAAAAAGACTTTTGGACAGCATCGAGGTGATTCTGGCAAACCGTCAGGTGACTCAGGAGGGGAAAGCGGTGCTCTACTAGCATGGTTTATAGTGCGGGTGGAGTGCTGCTGACTTCAACTGAGGCTATAGTCAGGTGGTGGAAGGAATACTTCGAAGACGTCCTTAATCCCACTGACACACCTTCTGTAGTGGAAGCAGTCTGGGGATGAGGGAGATGACCTGCCCATCACTGGGGGTGAGGTCACTGAGATGGTTAAACAACTCCTTGGTTGCAGGGCCCCTTGGGTGGACGAGATGGGCTCTGAGTTCCTGAAAGCTCTGGATGTTGGGATGTTGTAGGGCTGTCTTGATTGACACGCCTCTGCAACACTGCGTGGAGATCTGGGGCGGTGGTCCCCATTTTTAAAAAGGTCGACTGGAGGGTGTGCTCCAACTTTTAGTGGAACACGCTCCTCAGCCTCCCTGGTAAGGTCTATGCCAGGGGGCTGGAAAGGAGGGTCTGCCTGTTAGTTGATACCCGGATTCAAGAGGAACAATGCAATTTTCGTCCTGGTTGTGCAACAATTAACGCTCCTTTCTTCTACTTATCCGGCCCGGGATAAATGGAAGAAAATAGATGGATGGATGGATGGATGGATGGATGGATGGATGGATATTCTGAGTTGGGATCTTAACTGTGAACTTGACTTTGATAGTCAAGGATCATTTTCACGTATTTGTGACCATGTTACAATACATAGGAACAAAGGTTTTAAAATATTGTTGAACACAATTGATGTGGTCTCAAGTATTTGTTTGCATTTCTTTTATGTCATGATCTACATTCCAAAGTGTTGCATCCATTCAAATCCTCCTGCAACCCTGTTATTGTAATTTTAACCTTATTGAAAAGGGAACTCAACATCAGTTAGTTTATGTGAACCTATCACTCTGTAGCCTGTGAATATGTGGAATATGACTTTTAGGGGACAAAAGCACAGAAACGGTGCAAATATACCATCTGAAATAGACTCAGAAACAGTAAATAGAGAACACACTAAATCTTCTGGTTTAACAGAGTATCAGTCCTGAGCTCAAAGTTAATAACATTATCATTTAAAAATATATAAACAAAACAAAAGGGGGAAAAAACCCTCTCTTTTGGTAACAAAATATATTCATTTTCAGTTCATGAAGAGTTTTATATGGATTGCATATATGAGACTTTAACATACATTTAAGGCCAAATATTGTATGTTGCACATTGTTTAGTTGATCATTGTAAGCTGTCATTTATTTACTTAGATGAAAATCAAATTTATTCATAATACGTACAGATTCTGTAATATCAATAAAATGTGCTTAACAACTGATAATTACATTCACTGATTCTGAAGCCCGATACATAAAGCTTCAGTAACACATAACATCAGACAGTCTCTGCTCAGCCTTCATATCTAATGAAGAACAGGTTCAAGAGCAAAACCAACTTAAGCTCCAAACAGCAGAACACAAAATAGAGGATATGGAGTATATATATGTTGCCTAGTCGGAAATATGTTGCCTAATATAGTTAGTTATAAAATATTTTTTTTCTACATGAATGTCAACACACTGCAATTTTAGGCATTTCAGATAAAAAGTTACTGATCATAAGTAATAATAACCTGAGTGTTTTATTAAGATAATTTAAATAATAATACAAAAAAAACCCTTCAAAATATGCTCACAATTAGTTATGTGATCCTCTGTAAAATGACAATATATGTATCTATTTGGATGACTGATGCCTCAGATTATGAAAATGAGAAAAGAAACTCCCCCACACTGAGTCATTTACAGCCTAAAAACTCTTAGATGTTTACAAAAAAACTTCATCATGATCATGAACACTCAAATAGAATCTACCTCAATAACTCAGTCAACCATTCAGAGGACTTCTGGGATGGGAAATGGGAATAAACATCTCTTTAAAATTAATTTACAATCATTATACATTAAATGATCTATTCTGCATTAGATGCTAATTTGTCGTTAGCTTTAGACAATGATGCTCATATAAAACAAAAACAACTGGTTATATCTTCATTAATGTCTAGATGAACAAAAACATTGAAAAACTGAACATGTGACATTAGCGTTGTTAGCCTGATTCAATTAATGAAAAAAAATTCTCGAATCATGATTTTAAATCAGAAGCAAGGCAACTCAGACACCTTAAACAGTTGTTAAATTGCAGACAATAAATCATCTTGGAAAATCTCAAAGAAACTGCTACAAGCTGGAGATTGTTTTCTCTTGAAAGTGTGTTGTTGACAAGCAGCTATTTGCTTTTATTTTTTTTCCTAAAGCTGAATACCTGTCATCTAACTTGTTTAATTTCAGGTTCTAAAAATCTTTGAGAAATAGCCTCCCAGAGAAAACAGTGTGTCTAAAGTATAGATATGAGTCAGGCCCAGAGATTTAACACACTCCAGTTCATTTAGAATATCAAAGGAGGGGTCACTGATGAGCTGCTGGCACATCAGAGGGTCACGAGAGCGGATTGCATGCCTTGATTCCACTGAAAGAATCATCATCGGTAAAAAATGCAACAGTGGAACCATGACGTAGACTAGACTCTGTTCTACTTTGAGATGCCCGCCCATATTTCTCGCTCTCTCCACCGTCTTTATGGCCTCTGTGATGTTTTTCATGAATGACAGTAACACTGTGTATCTGGCTCTGAAGTGTTGGTCATATCTGGTGAGTGAATAACTGTTTTCGCTGTGCTGCTGTGAGAACCTATATGTGACCTCAAGTTGGTCACAGTATAGCTGAACAGACTGGAGTGCATGTTGCAAATCTTCCATAGCTTGATTGATGCAATCTGGACTCTGACGCCTGTCATGCTGCTTCAGAGATGTGAAAGCACGGTTGTAATATGCAATAGCTCCCCAGCAGTGATCCTTCTCTATGGCTTTAGTGTACATGTTGATGCTCTCTGCAAAGTTCCCCTGTTCTCGTAGCTCATTACCAAAGGCAATGTAGTGGTAGATGTTGGATGAGGGTGATTCTCTCCTTCTGAGTTTCTGCCTGGCTGTGTGCAGGTCTGCTTTCAGTCGACTTTTCAAGTCTGCAGTAGAATCTTTTTCATTGAAGCTTGTGAGTAGCCACATACCCCAGAACTCATTCAGAGCAGACAAATATGAAGCATTTGGCTTGTTGTTTTTTTTGTACACATCATCTAATATGTGCAGATAATCATTGAAGAGCTCTTCCTTCTTCTTCAAGTCTGGGATGTGACACTCCAAGTAGCTTGATAGTTCACCTTCCACTGATCTGTCTCTGACCTCTTTAGCTTTGTTTATTTCCTGCTGTGATGTTTCAGTCAAAATATCCTCGAGTGTTGAAGACATATCGGCAGATACTTTATCATTGTCGCTTCTCTGATACGACCTTAGCTGCAGCACAAATAGATACAGATTAAGCGGAGTGACATCAGTTAGAGCTCTAAAGAAAGAGAAAAGTTTCCTTGTTAAAAGCAGTAATTGGAGCAGCCCTGACAGATGATTCAAACATACAACAAGCTGAGCAGATCCTGGAGATCCTTGTCTTGCTGTGCGTCCAAATGCCTGCGCCTCCACACGAGCATTCTTGGGCAGGAAGGTCTGCACGACAAACAAACCTCCAGCTCTTTTCACTTCGTCAGTAACCTTCAGATCGGTTCCACGGCCTGCGAGGTTTGTTGCTATGATGACTTGTCCTGCTTTGAGCTCCTGGGAAATAATCAGACTGTTGTCCATGTTGTTGCTTATATAAAGACTTTTGTTCTTGACTCTGTCTCCAAGATGATGATGGATCATCTTTGCTCGTTTGATGGTCTCACAGATGACCAGCACAGCTCTTGGGTTCCTGTATGATGTAGGCCTGGTTTGTGCAATGATGACATCACAGACTTTTTCAGTCCATTCTTTTTCATCCTTTACGACCACACCTTCAACCTCAAACAGCTTCCTATGTTTGAATGAAGGTATCTGACAGGTTGTGATATCATAAATCTTTTGCAGAGTCTCAGTCTCTGCTTTTTGGCCCAGAGTCCCAGACATCCCATAGATCTGACTTCCTTTCTGGTTTCTGTACTTCTGCAGTAAGCCGACATTGGACGCATAGTTTGTGATCACGGTCATGTCACTCATCTTTGACTCATGTTTCAGTTCAATGAACTGCTGCAGTCCATCGGTCCACTCCATTTTGTTTTCAACAACCCCTGTGTGTCTGTAGTCCACAGGCACGATTTCATGTTTCTCCATCACATATTCATGGTCTACAGTCATGACTTTTGCTTCAAACGCATTTTCAATCCAGACTTTTAGTTTAGATTTGACCAGCTCTGAGAGGAAACCTGGGATGTAGCAGCTGCTTTTAGCCTGGCTTAGGTCACATGGTGTAAAATGAATGACACTCTTTACTTCCTGTTCTACAGCACTCAGCACGCTGTCCTGATCAGAGTACATGTACTGACAGAAGCCAGCATCCAGTAAAAGCAGAGACACTCTTCTAGTTTCCCCATTTTCACTCTGCAGCTCTTTGTGAAGTTCCTCCATTGCACCGTTGCTGTTTATGTGGTGAAGAGAAAACCGGCATGATGGGAATCTTCTCTCCACTGCCTTAAAGAACTCAGCCAGCTGCTTCACAGTAACACTTTTAGTCATTTCAGTTAAGATACTCGGCTTCTCTCTCAGGTCTTTGACTGATCCTGTTGTCAGTATACCTGTGTCCTCTGCTATCTGACGAATGATGACCTCATCACCATCTTTGACCATCATGTTTTCAAGCACTTGATAAAAACATGTTTTTGGCCCCACAGTTGCAGCTGGGCCTGTTTTCTTGTACTGATTAACAGTGGCCCATATACATGCCAAGAGTGGGTTGAGATGCTGCAAAGCAGGCATGTCGCTGCTTAAATAGACTGTATGATGACCTTTGTCTAGCATCAGGGAATCGACTTCATCCACTATTGCACACTGGAAGGTCCTCTGTCCTAATATGTCTAATCTCTGAAAGCTTTGCCGGAGCCAGTCACCAGCAAATTGTTCTGCAGTGCCGTAAACAATTTGATGCTTGTAGCACTTTTTTAAATCTTCATCTGTTTTGTTGCAGTTGTGGTCTGCACGGATCTTCAACTCTTTATAAAACTTTTGCCATTCTTCAAAATCTCTCTTTGCAAGAACCGGTGAACTCGACATGATGTCGACTTTTTCCCCTCTCAGAGCCCTGAAAGCTGCAAACATGGCCACGATGCAGGACTTCCCCTCTCCAGTCCTGACCTGAAGTAACCGCCCTGTTTCTGAAAGAGCCAGAAGACTCCAGCTCACAATCTGTGTCAGCCGTGGCCGAAATGGCTTCTTCTTGTCTTCAGTTTGAGTTTTTTCCACTGCCAAACAGATTTTCTTTAGGATGGTTTTCAATTCACTGTTGTTTGAGCCGTCATTGGGAATATCACGTCCTTCATGGACTGTTGATACAATATCTCTGACATCAGCTAAAAGCTTTTCATCAACCTGGTTCAGCTGTTCTTGCTGGATTTCATCAATTATTTCCTCCAGGGTCTTCTCTCTGTCATTGCCTAAATAGTGCTTCAAGGTTTCATCGGTTACACTTTTGTCTTGGATCAGTTCCAGGAGCGTTTTTCCATCTTGATATTTCCAATCAGAAGTAATAAAATTAATCTCTATGCAGTGCAGCATTTTGATCATCCATGTGAGGAGACATGATTTGTGATTTCTTGATGATTCAAATCGTTTCAAAAGAGCATCAAACAACTCAGCGACCTGCTTCGGACTCCATTTGATGTTTGTAACCAGTCCTTTCAGCTTCTGGAGGAGAACGTCCTCCTCCTCGTGATCTGTTTTAAAAATAAGATCAGAAAAATCTAGTTAAAAAAAAAAAAAACACTTAAAATGATTTTGTTTTTTCTTTGAAATAAAATACAATGCCAGCTGCAGTTATTTGCTATAATGAAAATTATGATTCCACTGGGAATCAAAAGCACCAAAATACTTATGAGCGTTTTATATTTAATTCAATGCGATTTTAACCTGATACTGACCTGTTAACATGATGACAGAGATCACAGACGATGTGTGTTTGCCAAGCTGCCTCAGCTGATCTGCTATGTCTGTGTTTGGTTCTGAGTTTTTATTGCGTTGTTTAGTTTCTCTTTCACAGACTGTGCTGGCACCACCACACAGGAGTTTCCTGCCACACCTTTTACTGTAATTTAAGTTACTTTGAAGAAATCACTTTCATAAATTGCTACACAGCAGAGCCGCAAGAAGTGTTCTAACCAAGAATAATGTCAAAATAAAATGAAAACTTTTCATACAAGTACCGGAGTTGATGTAAATTTCAGAACAAACAAAACAGGATCTTTATTTTTTTTGTGTTGTTCTGGACTGTCCAAAGCTTTGCAGTGTTGCAGTGACTGCTTGAAAAGATAAAAAGGAAACCAAAAACAAGACTTCAGACAGAGCTTTTTAACCATTTTAATTGGTTGCTAAGCCTAAAACTTTCTGCTTTCTTCTTTCTCTTTCGCTACTGTGATGGGCATGAGATTAAAGCCACAAACAGAAACTGTGGGTGTGTCCTGTTTGGGTAAAGTCATGGCACGCTTTGGCAAACTTCTTTTGTTTCTGTGTGGAAAGAATTTGAAGATATGGATCAGTGGTTTTAATCTGGTTTTTCTTTCATTTCTTTGACAGTCACACAGTTTCTTGGGTCACAAGATTCAAACATTGGTTTAAATATTTAACACAGACATGCAAATTGTTATAAAAACATGAGCTAGAAGAGTCTGTCTAAAAAAATCTTATTTATGGGAAGTTTATTGTATATTTTTTTTATATCATTTCATTTATGTATATATATATATATATATATATATATATATATATAAAATATTAGGGTTGGGACTCAATTAAAAAAATTAATCTAATTAATTAGAAGCTTTGTAATTAATAAATCGCATTTTAATCACATTTCAGTATTTAACATGAGAAATATTGATTTAAGTTTGGTTGATGAATGAATCAATATACATAAGCTTACACTTCAAAATCTTGTTTATTTTCCCACCAGTCTAAAACACAGACCAACGAAGGGTGGTAGTGCTCCTGTGATAAGCAAACTCAGCATTTTTTTTTTTTTTGTACTTCCACCTGGAAGTTTGTTGTATTTATCCAGCGGCGTCTCTTCCGTCATCTCCATTGCTGTGTCCAAATTCAGGGGCGGCATCCTTTGAAGGACCCACGTAGACCGCAAAGGCCGGTGAGTGAGCGTCTGTGAAATTGGACGGTCTAGCCTTCATATCAGCATCACCTGCCCTCACCTGAGCGTAACTCATGTCGCCTAGCAATCGTGACAGTGCAAAGCACAGCTGTGAAAAAGCAGCTGGTTAAACGGAGAACGAACTTTTGCTCCTTTTTGTGGTTTGATTTTAAATCTAATTCAAAATAAGCTGTTATAACAAGCATAACACATTTCAACATCAAGGAATACAGCTGAGCGAATGATTAATTTCCAACCAGGGGCTGGCTGGGGTTAAAATTCACCTCGGGAGTTTGGTTTGGAGAGGCAAACGGAAAGAGAACTTTATTTGCAGGTGTGGACTGTACCTGTGGCCACGAGAGCTGCTGCAGCCAGCGCTGCTGTGCTTAATTGGGTGAAAAAAAATAAAAAATTCTGATCACTAGCCATTCGGGAACCTCCCGATGGCCACCACGCCCTCGTCTGAATGAGTTATATCTGTGTTTAACTTCCACTTAGCGGCGAAAACCAGCGGGAGGTTGAAAATGATGTGACAGCAGTCGGACGTTCTCTCCGGCTAAAGCGAACCTCGATAGTCCGGTCAGCTGACAGCCAGCGAGGCGAGCTGCTGGTAGAACAGCGGCAACGGACAGCTCCGAAAACAGCGGAGCACTTTTTGTAAATAAGCGACATGAATTTGGACACAGCTCATCACGCTCATCACATTGTGCGTCCCACCCCTAATATACTAATATATATATACACACACACACACACACACACATAAATACATAAAAGTCGATGAAACTGCTGCAGTCGATACAGAATCCTGTTTGTTTAGAACACACTGAATAAATCATCCATCCATCCATCCTCTTCAGGTTATCCTGTTCAGGGCCGCGGGAGGGTTATCTCAGCTGTCATAGGGCAAGAGGCAGGGTACACCGTGTACAGGTCACCAGCCTGTCACAGGACTAACACAGAGAGACAGAAAACCATTCACACCTGTGAGAAATTTAGAGTGACCAGTTAGCCTAAGGCCAGTGGCTTGGTGGTTAGCACTGTTGCCTCAGAGCGAGAAGATCTGGGTTTGATTCCACCTCGGCTTCTCTGTATCAGTAACTTCATGTCTATGGAAGGAAACCCACACAAACAGGGAGAACAATAATAAAAATTAAAAAGGAAAGTAAAAAAATTCCCTGCTCTTTGTTATGGTGGAGCTGCAGAGCACTGGCTGACAGGTTTGTTAGAATGATGCTGGTGTTCAGCTGATGGTATCTGGAGACTGAAGGGATATGAGTCACCTCATTTTCATACCAGTGAAGTGACCTTATCGTTCCTACAGCTGTGGGCTTTGATCCATGGTTGGACAGTTTCTGTTTATAGGTAAATGTTCTGTAACTTATCAGCAACCTGACTCTGCATCAGAGTCCATCAATACACGAAAAATACTGAGCACACATTTCTGATTTCTGACTGATATAAAGGGCAGCACGGTGGCGCAGTGGTTAGCACTGCTGCCTCACAGTTAGAATAACATCTGAAAGGTCTGGGTTCGATTCCACCTTGGCCCAGGCCTCTCCCTCTCTCTGTGTGGAGTTTGCATGTTCTCCCCGTGCTTGCGTGGGTTTCCTCCGGGTACTCCGGTTTCCTCCCACATTCCAAAGACATGCACTTACTGGAGTTAGGTTAATTGGCTAATCTAAATTGCCCATAGGTGTGACTGAGCGCGTGAATGTGAGTGTGAAAGGTTGTCTGTCACTCTGTGTTGGCCCTGCAACAGGCTGGCGACCTGTTCAGGGTGTACCCTGCCTCTCGCCCTATGACAGCTGGGATAGGCTCCAGCCCCCCCGCGACCCTGAACAGGATGTGCGGAAGCGAATGGATGGATGGATGGATGGACTGATATAAAATCATTATTAATTATTATTAATCTCTTCCACAGCATGTCTTTTCTTTCCCCTCAGCCCCCCCTCAGCAGATGACTGCCCCTCCCTGAGCCTGGTTCTGCTGGAGGTTTCTTCCTGTTAAAGGGAGTTTTTCCTTCCCACTGTCACCAAGTGCTGCTCATAGGGGGTCGTTTTGACTGTTGGGTTTTCTCTGTATTATTGTAGGGTCTTTACCCACAATACAAAGCGCCTTGAGGTGACTGTTTGTTGTGATTTGGCGCTATATAAATGAAATTGAATTGAATCGAATTTAATAAATCAGATGTTGCATCAGTTTAACAAAGTCCTGCCTGCAGAGCACACATATGTCAATAAGTGCTGATACTAAATCTGAATATTGACTTTCTATAACTACAGTGTGTGTCAAGCAAACTGTAGTTTGCTTAATTCAAATGAAATGTGATCAGAATAAAGCTGCTGATTGAAGACTGTAACTGAAAAATCCTCTGAAAGACCAGAACAGAGGTGACTCAGCTGGATTAAAGCTGAGTTAAAGCTGGTGATGTGACAGGATCACAGCCTGTTTGGATTTGGCTTCATTTGTGGGCTTCAGCATTTAAACACTGAACATCTGATGAGTGAACCTGAGACCACTGGCTGGTCACAGGTCTGAGTTCAATAAACCAGGGGTCATCAACTACTGTTTTTGTGGCTCTCTGCAGACACTGTGAGGGTGAGATACTCTTATAAAGTAAAATCAAATTAATATTGTACACTAAGTAATACATTATCATTTGATATATCAGTTTTACTTTCAAATTTATACTATTTTTAATGATATGATGTGCAGGTCTTGCACTCACATGTTCTCCTCTGTTATGTTGATGGTTGTTATGGAAACACCTCAAACATGTGCAGTTGTTCTCATTATAGACATGATGAGGAAACAATAAAATGTTACATGAGAGCAGCGAGTTTATCTCTGCACTTTTCAGAAGTTTTTCTGTTGTTAATTTTTTAAATGAACATAGAAACATGAAGAGTTCAGATGCAAAAAGTCTGCTTGGACACTTTTCTTTTAAAGGAGCTTTTTTTAATCTTATGGTAAATTTTATAATTTTATTTAACAGGCAATACCCCCCCCCCCCCCCCCAAATATAAATATAGTATTTTACCTACTTTTTAATAAATAATATTTTGCTTTGAGGCAAAATCAGTCCTCCTTCTGCCCGGTGTCAATGAAGGTAACAGGACCAAATATCCGACTGGGATAAAAAGATTTCCACATAGATTCACACAGTACAACCACAATGGCACAAAATGGCACACATTCATTTCAACAAGAACAGAACAGTAGATACTAGGCCGCGGGGTTTGTGACAACCGTTCGATGGATGCATAAAAGGTGACTGCATGCGGCTACCTGCTGAGTTCCCCCCCATGAGCAGTCCCTGTGAGAGACCCTCACAGCAAAGGAGACGGGAGTCCTGACCAGGCAGGGGGGTACACCCGGCAGCCAGTAACAATGCTTCTGCAGGTTCGCCAACAGATCGCTGAACATTTACACAAAGGTTAGACTCACCTTCAGTTGTGTTTACAATCTGATCACCACCAACAACAGCTGGCTCCTCAGCGCAGCCAGAAAATGCTTGAAGTCACATGGCCCAAGCTTCTGCATTCTGATTGGTTGCTCGGTGGATTGTGATCTGATTGGAAGTTTGATAATTCAGACTAGTCAGAGACAGGTAATCAGAGTCCTGAAGGTGCCCTAAGCAAAATTTCATTTGGGCCCCGTTCATACGACTTCATTGTCCCCTGAACCCAACTGTTATTAATGCTGGAGGGTTAAAGTTGATTATTCATTTTTTAGGATGTATTGCTGTTTCAGCCTTTGTCAGCTCAAATGAATTTTATTTATACAGCACCAAATCACAACAAACGGTCACCTCAATGCACTTTGTATTGTAAGATTAAAGACCCCACCATAATTACAGAGAAAACCCAGTATTCAATCTTAAAGATAGAGAGGGTGTCTGTCTCCTGAATCCAAGCTGGGAGCTGGTTCCACAGAAGAGGGGCCTGAAAGCTGAAGGCTCTGCCTCCCATTCTACTCTTAAGTATCCGAGGAACCACAAGTAAGCCAGCAGTCTGAGAGCGAAGTGCTCTGTTGGGGTGATATGGTACTATGAGGTCTTTGAGATAAGATGGGGCCTGATTATTCAAGACCTTGTAGGTGAGGAGAAGGATTTTAAATTCTATTCTAGATTTAACAGGGAGCCAATGAAGAGAAGCCAATATGGGAGAAATCTGCTCTCTCTTTCTAGTCCCTGTCAGTACTCTAGCTGCAGCATTTTGGATCAGCTGAAGGCTTTTCAGGGAGATTTTAGGACAGCCCGATAATAATGAATTACAATAGTCCAGCCTAGAAGTAATAAATGCATGAATTAGCTTTTCAGCATCACTCTGAGAGAGGATGTTTCTAATTTTAGAAATATTGCACAAATGCAAAAATATATATATATATATATTTGTGGAGAGAGCCAAAACTTTTTTCATTGGTCACAAGCTTTCATATTTCATGCAGTCTCTTTCTAGTCTGATGCCTGTTAACATGACCTGAAAATAAACAGATGGTGTGTGTTTATTATGACAGCTCAGATTATTTGCTGTCTCTGAATTTGTTGTTTTATTCCTTGGTTTTAGTTTCTCTTTCACCAACCTTCGCCCTGGCACTGCCGCAAGGGAATTTCCCTACCATTCCTACCTTCATTTACCTGCATCTACTGCAATTTAAGTCGTTTACTTTAAATGTGATTTGATAAAGGAATACAGAAACTGTTTCAACCAAGAATAACTTTAAAACCAATGAACTAATGAAAACTATGAATATAAGCACTAAACAGAATTTGGAGATTTGCACTGATGATTTTATATTTTTTTTTCTTTTATTTATTTGACAATCAGTTTCTTTTTTAATTTAAATATTTATTGATTTTCTAATTATGAACATTTTCAAAACACAAACTGAAATGTGAACACGAACATATCTTATCGGTACAGGGTAACTGACATTAGTTTCAATACATATACTGTCACGGTTCGAGCTGTGGCCACCAAGGTAGAGGACCGCAGTGCAGGACTCGTAAGGCGAGGTGCTTAATAATCCAAACTTTTATTAACAAAACATAGCGAGAACCATGAGCATAAACAAAAACACAAACTTGGAGCATAGACGAAAACACACAGTGGGGAAAAACCAATGATAAACTGACAACACGACAAGGACCTAAACAACATAGAGACCTTAAATACACAGAGACATAATGAGGGAAAAGAGAAACAGGTGACAACACAGGTGAACGAAATACATTAACGAGACAAGGGGAAGTAAACCTAAACACGAAGCACAATGAAGACAAGGTCGTCAAAATAAAAGAGGAAGTGACTAAATATGACACGTATGAAAACTTAACACAGCGGGACCAAGACTTAAACACCCAGGAGCACAGGGAAGACCTGGACTAACAAGGAAAACTAAACAAATTCAAACTACAATCCTAATACTAAACTGTAACCAAAAACTAGAAATAGGACAAAACAGAACTTCACCAATAGAACTTAAAACACTGAGCCACTGGCCCAGGATCATGACATATACATGTTAAAGTAACAATATTAGGATACAGTTCAGGTACATAGTATAAGAATAAGCAAAAATACCATTTGACTTGTCAACTATTAATGGTTCGGCCCGGGCTCTGTACTCGCTGAGGCATATTGTTCCCTATTAGTCCGGATCCCATCGATTTACCCTCTCCTCTTTCTCGTTCCCAATGTCCTCCAGTCTTTGCAACATGGATTCATAAGATGAAATCTCCACAATCTATCCATTCTTTCATCTTTGAAAAAGATGAAATCTTTCATCGTTTCAAAACCATCCCAGAAGCTTGTCATGATCCTGGGCCTTATGCCCAGCATTTTGTGTTTTCCTTCTCATGATTTGGTGTTATGGTGTTTCTTAGTTTATTCATTAAGTGTCTCAGTTGTTTTGTGGTACCCCTGTGTTTGTTTTGTTCCTTTTCATGTCACTGGTCTTCGGTGTATTGTGGTGTTTACTTCCTGTGTAGTGTCAAGTCTGCGTTTCTGTCTTCACCTAGTTGTTTCCTGTTTTATTTTGTCAGTTCTTGTCCCTTGTTTTATGTGTTTAGTTTTACTTCCCTTTCTCGTTTGTGTAGTTAGTTTCAGCTGTGCCCTCACCTGTTGCCCATTCCCTAATTACCTTGTGTATTTATAGTCTCAGTCTTCCCATTGTCCTTTGTCGGATTGTTGTTGTTTTTCTGCTGTGTCTGTTCTCTGTCTCCCTGTTCCAGGATATTTTCTATTTTTTTCCCAGTTTATTTTATCTCTTCTGTTTTCCTTATCTTTTGGTTTCTGTTGCCACTACACTCCCACCTGAATAAAGATCCGCCTCTCATCATTTTTACCTGCCGTCTCCTGAGTCCTGCTATTGGGTCCTTACTCCCATACACAGCCATCCAGCCCGGTCACGCACCATGACAAAGCTGTAATCAGTCCAACCATAATCACAAAAAGCTTTCTTTTAGGTACATCTGTCATTTGTGTTCCATCTCCTAACAGACATACAGCAGGTGTCCCCTTAATGTCCTGGAAAATCTTGAAAATTGACCTTGAATTTGATCCTGGAAAAGGTGTACAATACTGGGGTGGACTGGATTTCCCAGAAGGTAACAAAGGCCCCAGAACAAATAAAGATCACAGCATCAAACTGGGTCAGGTTCAGATCTGATTCAGATCACCTCATCATAGTTTATTTCATTGCAGTATGATCTGTATTCAGGGTGCTGTCATGGCGCAGAAGTGGGATTGACCACAGGAGGGACCCTAGCAAGCCTGCAGTGAAAAGGCTGGTATGTATTTCTGACTGATCACTGTCATCATTTAGTTGCCTGAATAAATATGTCAGGTGACTGAACCTTATTTCCAAAATATAATGGAATCATTTAGTGGTCTTGTCTTATTATCTTTTGTTGAGATTTAAGGTCTGCATCACCAGGCAGAGGTTTTTGCACTGATAGTGAGTGTGACCTCATTTTACCATCTATTGGTCAAACGTTTCTCCTACAGATGAGAGCAAAGGTGTGCACTGTTGAACCGAGGTCTATAAGTGATGTAATCGCTGAGGATTCTTATTGAAAATGGACACAAAAAGCCCCCAAATATGGACAAAGCTCCTTCTTCACAGCTGCTGTTTAAAGTTTAAAAAGTATCCTTCAGAACAAGCACTTCTAATTGTGTTTTGCACATTGCTCTCTCCTCAGTGTCTGGAAATCAAAAGCACAGATGTGTGTGACAGATGTGCACAAGGGGCTGGTGTCAGAGCCTCAGTGTACTAGTGTACTACTGAACCTCATGCAGAAACATTACAGAGACATAAGCACTCTCTGAGAGCAAACGTTTATTTGAAAGAGAAAAAAATCATGAAGAGTTGTAAATAAGACTCTAAGACATTCATTAGTTGGTCATCATAACCAGTAACAGCTGTTTACAGGAAATACAGTTCATTTGTAACGCTTATGCATTCAGTGAAAACCATGAAATGTGTTTAACAACTGATTATAGCATTGCTTGACTCTGGAGTTCAGTGCAAACAAGTTCGAGTACAACATCAACAACAACAGTTGACTAATGACCATTAGTGATGGGGTCACACAGATCACTACTACAGATATATGTATGTTTACAACAACATTCATCATTATTTCAACACCAAACTGAACCTACTTCAATCATTCAATCAAACATTCAGAGGACATCTGAGAGCAGTTTGACAATGAGCTCTTTAAACTTAATCACATCCATCTGCAGTTAACAGTTATCATCAGCAGGAATCAGGAAACATTAAGTGTCAAGAAACACAACTTGAAAATTGTCAAGATCCAAAAAGTAGAAAAATATTTATATTTACATTTATTTATCTAAATACATTAAAAAAAAAGGTTAAACATTAAACATGTTCATTCTCATTTTGAATTAGATACTAATTCATCAGTAGCTTTATACAGTGATGTTCATATCATTTAAACAGCACATTGGGAGCTGATGAAAAACTGTTACTATAAACTTTGGCACCACCTCGCGTCGGCCCAAAGTCCTTATGGGAAAACACCTCAGGTCATGTGACCTGCAAGAAACTGCAGCAAGTATGTGCATGAGTCTTTCTGCTTGGCTTTGTAAGCCTTAACAAAAACAGGCTGAACAGCAGAGGCACAAACTGAAATTGTCATTAATAATGCTGATTAAGGTAAAATTTATTATGAAGAAATCTGTTCAGCTTATCATTTAAAGCAGTGTGTGTCTCTGTGTGTGCTACTGAGAGAGCTCTCCTGTCTGGGCCCATCTGTGCTGCTGAAGGCCAGTGCTGTACGCTGTCCTTGGTGCTGAAACTTCTGAACTGAACAGAGACCTCCAGATGATGGTCTGCCCCCCTCTGTGCGGACAGCTTCTCTCCTGATCCTGTAAAAACACGACTGAGCAGCAGCCCTGTGTCTGTGGTCATCAGTAAAATACCTGCAGGTGCTGGGAGGCACGTGGACCCCCTCACACTGTGCTTTCATCCAGAGTCATCACTCATTCATTACTGCTGTGACGACTCATGCTGTGTTCACAGAACCAGTGGAGCGATGGAGCTCAGAGGGTGTAGCCAGGACTCACAGGCTTCATGCTGATTCAATTCAATTCAGTTTTATTTATGTAGCATCAAATCACAACAAACAGTTACCTCAAGTTTCTTTGTATTGTGGGTAAAACCCTACAATAATACAGAGAAGACCCAACGGTCAGATGGTCAGACCCAACGGTAAAATGGAGGAAAAACTCCATTTTAACAGGAAGAAACCTCCAGAAGAACCAGGCTCAGGGAGGGGCAGTCATCTGCTGAGACTGGTTGGGATTGAGGGGAGAGAGACAGGACAAAAGACACACTGAGGAAGAGAGCCAGAGACTCAGAGACCCATCTGACCTCTCTGTAGCTCCTCTCTCTAATTGGCTGCTGTAGAAGATCACAGGTGTTCTCTGACCTCTTTAACCTCTCTGTTCTGTGTTGTTTACTCTTTCTCACTGCACGAAAAGAGGCATATCCGTCCCCGTATACTGACGCGGGCGCCGCTAATAATCGTCAGCATAAGGGGAAGCGCATGTTCGTTCGCCTGACACGGATATGATCGTTTACGTACCACCAGAATCGTCGGGGGGTAAATTTCCTGAAATTGCTGTAATTTGTAATTTTCATTTGCATTTGTTTGATAAAACGAAATCCTTTATGAGAAAACGCCAGAAAAACTTCAGTCTGCTAGTTTTTTAACAATATTTTTTATCGGAAATATCATAAAATTGTTAAAAAGGAGAAGAGCTAGTGCACATGATCATGAGTATCAGCAATAAGTACATCCAAAATATATTTAAAGATTAACATTTTTACACATTCAGACACTTACAGACATCTGCAGCTCTGCTGTAATACATCAGTGTGACCACTAGATGGCAGCAGACTTTAAACATGAATCTATCGCTCTAGTGTGTCATGTTCATGAGTTTGTAGTTTATCAGACAGATAAACTCCTCAGCGCTCTTTTCACTGTAAACCTCTGAGTAAGACTCTGTAAACACCTTCAACATTTAAACCACAGCCAACAATAATCACGTCCTAAATAACCACATAAACATAGAAGATTATTCTCACATTTTATTCACTAAGAACGGAAGAAAAACTTCCTAATATCAAATATTGCTGCCATGTTAATTAGTGGCAGAGTGAAAGAAGTGAACTGCAGTGAAGGGTTTTGTTGCCACTGAATGAAATAGATGTCAAAGGTTAATGGGTCTTCCTCACATTCCTGATCTCTGCTGCAGTTTCTTGGGAGATCAAAGTTAAATTAATGTGATTAACAGTTGTTCTTGGTGTGTGTTTGTGTTTCCATCAGTGTCAAACAGACTCAGCAGCAGATCAGAATCAAGTAGAAGAACATTTTATAAATTTGCTAAATCACAAAATTAATACACACATTTCCGTGACAAGACAGAGAATCTGTACTGTGCTTTAGAAGTGCTTTATTTTTTTTTAACCGTGAAATCATGGCGCTTCCAGCTGATTAGAAGGTGAAACTCTGAAGATAACCTGCTCCCGACAGTTTGAGTTTTTATTCTCATAATGCAGACTCGATCGACAGTAAAAATAAAATATTAAAACAGTTAAATCAAAAACTTAGTCTGTTACAGAGTTGATGAGTCCACACAAAGGATTAGTTTCAATAAAATAATTTAACAGTTTAATGGGCTGAATATATATTTGACTGCCTGAATATTGTCTATAGGAAATCAGTTTGCTGAAGTAACCGCTAAGATGATAAGTTACTTTTTAACATGAACTAATGCTGAAGAACCGACACGAGTGATGACTGAAACATCACTTTCACCACTATATGAGCTGCCTGGTTATTCTTAGAGCCCACTGTCACAGTCCTTTCAGAGAGGCTGTCTCCGGCTCTGAGGGATACCCTTCTTCTGCTGTAATGTTGTTAACGCACACCAAAAATAATCCCACGTTCCCCCTCCAGGGGGCGAAGTAACAACAGTGAAGTGCTCCTAAAACTGCAGCAGAGATCAGAAACAACGGAGAACATTTAACATTATATTGTGATTTATATTGTATGTTGTATTTGTGGTAGTTTGAGATGTTATTGAGTTTGAGCTGCTGTCCCGGCCGGGTCACAACATCAATGGACTTAAAGAAATCAACAACAAAGTTTCATTTCAGTGATCATCACACTTTAGTCTTTGTGTATCAGATATGAAGGAACACAGTCACACTGTTTCTGTGGACGTGTTTTCATTTGTGTGTTTGTTGTTTGACTCTCATTCAGCAGCATTACAGAGGAGACAAAGGATTAGGTTTAATAAAAAATATATATTTTAATGTATAAGTGCAAAATCTGACATTCAAAATTAGAAAAAAACATTCAAAGCTTTGATACAAAAATAAAACTGAAAAAACAGAACACAGCTGTAAAGATTTTGTTTCAATTTTCCAGTGAACCAGGTTTAAGTAGCTCCTGATAGCACACAAAATAATAAACATTAGCTGAACATTATTGTCGGGTCTTCATCTTAAATATAAAGTGCTCTGAGACAACTGTTTGTTCTGAGTTGGTGCTATATACATGAAACTGAATTCAACATTTTGCAATGAAATAATTCAATAATTCACCAAATATAGAATATTATTGTTGTTGCTATAGCTACTTCTACTACATTAGTGTAGTGGTATTGTCTTCATATTGACTGAACACAACAATTTTTGTTGTTATTGTTCAAATTTTGTTCTCTGATTTAAAAACAAAGAAACAGACATGGAGGAGGAAGTCCTCATCATTTACACTGATGTTAATGATCACTGCAGGAATCTCAGCCCCAGATTAATATGAACATCATTTAAGACTAAATCCTTCACCTTATATCAAAAATAACTTAATACTTAAAGCACATGTGAAACACAGGAGGATTTTTGGTTCTGTGACTCAGTCTGTGAGTTTCAGACTCTTTACAGCTGCACAGAAGTTTGGTCTCACATCTTTCTTTCTCAGCATAGTACAAAGTAAAGCACACACCATCAGAGCTAATAATGATACTGCTGCTGTTGTCACACCAATGAAAACACTCTTCCTCCCTCCTCCTCCTCCTCCTGAGTCATCAGTCCTGAGTCTGGACAGCTGAAGTCTGATTCGTCCTTCTCTGAGGGCGTCTTTGTCACTCTGGACTCGCCCTGAAAACTTCTCATCCTGAGACTCTGAGACCTCAGCACCATCACGTACACGATACAGGAGGAAGATTTTATCATCAGTTATCAGGTCACAGTAGATGTTCAGATGTTTGTAGGATCTGTGAGTCTCTGCTGTGAAGGTCCACTCCAGTGTGATACTGTGGTTCTCCTGGGCCTGATAGGAGGTCTGTGTCACATTCACTACAAATGATCCTGCTGAGGAGACACAGAGGGAGAGAGGAGCAGACACACACTGAGAACTGGATCAAACCTGTGGCTCACTTTGATTTGGAGCTCATAAAGTGAAGGGATTAAATATGCAAACCCATATAATTAATGTCTCATTTATAGCGCTATAATCAGGGGTCACAGCGGGCCGGACCGAGTCCGTAAGTTGTGCTTGCCGGACATAAACAGCTTAGCTAGCGCTACTGAAGAGGAGCGAGCATAAAGGGAGTAACGTGTGGCAGGTAAATGCAACGTTTCTAAATGCTCAACAAATATCAGCAAACACACAAAGTGTGTGCAGTTTGTCACACAGTGTGTCTGCTAGCTAAAAGAAGAGCTGCTGTATTTCAGGGAGAGCAAAGAGAGAGAAGTTCACTCAGAGATGGAGAAAGAGGAAGGAGAGGAAGAAGAGAGGTTAGATTTAAAGGGAAGGACTGCAAAACAAACTGAAGTATGCTGACTTTGTGTAATTCAAAGCTTGTATGAAAATACTGCAGTTTAGTGTGTAATAAACAGGTCAGCTTGTTGTACTGTATTTACAGTAAAGCTCTGTGTTGGTGCACAGAGGCTGTGTTCATGGTCAGAGTTACAGGTTACATCAGTGCAGCAGAGATGAGTTTGAATCAAAGCTGCTGATGCTGAGATTCATTCACTGAATCCAACATTTCTACAGCCTGTATGCTGTCAGTGTAGGGGATGGAGATCAGCTCAGAGAGCTGTGAAATACTGGGTTACATCTTTGTGAATTCAGTTCATCCACACAGAGCAGTAAACTTCAGAGCAGCAGCAGCAGGTCAGCTGATCACAGCCTGCACACCAACATCATTTACTGCAGCTACAATAGAAAGCTGTGATTCTTCTCCCCATGCAGAGCCACTACAGCTGATCTTAGGGTTCCTCCACCTTCTGAATCCCACTGTAACCCCTGAGTATCCTCATGTTGGTGTTTAGGTGGAGGCACAGTCACCCTCTACTATGGAGGACACAGAGAACAGAGCTGTGTTTAAATTCACTTTCACAGTTTGTGTCCTACATAACAGATTCAAGCTGAGAGCATTTATTAGGATTAAAATTTAAATTGGAATAACGTTTGTGTTCTCATGTATTATTTTATATTATTACAATAATATATAATGAGGTTTTACACAAAAATAGCAGGTAGAAACGTCCTCCAAAGAACTACTTTTACTTTCTTACTTTGAGTAGATTTCAGAGCCTGTACTTTTTTACTTTTACTTAAGTAGAGAAGTTAAACCAGTACTTCGACTTTTGCCAAAGTATTTTTTAACACAAGTACTTGTACTTCTACTTAAGTAGAGAATGTCAGTACTGTTGCCACCTCTATTAATAAGAAGGAATAAAAGAATTAAAAGATCAAGTTAAAAACATAAATAGTGGAAAAATTAATCACTGAGTTTCTGGGGTTCAGCACTCCTGCTGCAGAGGCTAAAGTGAGAGGAAAAAATAAAAAGCCAGACTGAGCGAGAGAAACAGCTCGGTCGGTTTTCAAGGAAGGAGTGGCACATCGCTCCTAAACGTATGTGCTCGGGCATGTTTGCAGGTTTCAGGAGAGATCGTTATCATTTCCTGGCTCTCAGTCAGTGATCACGCGTGGACATGACTCAGGCTGTGGACGGATTGAGACATCTGGGACTTTCCTGGGAGTCTGTTTAAAACAAAAAACAGAACCAGGTCTCTCAGTGTGTCCACATGCTGCTGTCTGCATTCATCACATCAGGAGTTCACTTCATCTTATTTCACATAAAGCAGAAAAACTGTAAACATGTGTATCCTGTTAAAGAGGGTCTGTTCTTGTGTGAACTCTCCATAAAGCGGTTGATGTCACACAGCATCCATCTTTAACCTGTTCTAATCCAGCTCAGTCCGCTCTGCTCGGGGTCTCTAACATGTTTTTAGCCACTTCAGTCAAACTATTTCACTGTGAGCTTTATTCTGATCACATGACCACTTTAACAAGGACTGCCTGCTTTGGTTCACACTGCAGACAATGAAGGAAGAATGAATCCTGTTAGCAAAGAAGCTGAAGAACAAACAGACACACAACAATGAAGTGACCATTTTCACTCTTTATTGTTTTTGTGTTGAAGTTTGCAGAACATCATCAATGGATGAGCACCCACACACTTTATACACATAAAGCTCCACATTAAATATTCACACTACAATTTCTTTATCAGATTCATGTCCGAACATCACCTGCAGCTGCTGACTTCATTTATCCTGACAGGAAAATTAATCTCCTGTACATGGACATGAATCAGTGCATATGAGAGAGGCAGGAAAATGTAATTTTAACTCAAGTGAAGCAAAGAAACTTAACGTGGAACCATTCAAAGCCAAAACAAATTAAAGGATCAAACCATGAAGTCAAAGAAAAGCGTGTTTAATGGAGCCAATGTCCCGGGGAAAGAGGCCCGGCAGCGCCTCGGTATTCCCCGAAGAGGCGGCTGTGGAGCGGGAGGGCTGGGTTTGGAAAATCCGTGTCCAGAAACAGGAAAAAAAAAATAAAAAAATCCGTGTCCAGAAACAGGAAAAAAAAAAAAAAAAAAATCCGTGTCCAGAAACAGGAAAAAAATAAATAAATTAAAAATCCGTGTCCAGAAACAGGAAAAAAAAAATTAATTAAAAATCCGTGTAAAGAAACAGGGAAAAAAAAGTAAATCCTTGTCCAGAAACAGGAAAAAAAATTTTAAATCCGTGTAAAGAAGCAGGAAAAATGAATAAATTAATAAAATTCCGAGAGGGAATATAAAAATCAATGAACATCTGTATCTAGGAGTGAAAAAAAAGGTAAAAGTGTGAAGCTACACTCAAAAACAGTGGAAAGTGTAAAAAAAAATGAAATTAGTGGAAAGAAATGAAATGAACGCTGAAATCCTCTGAAAGTGAAACAATAACAGGATTAAAAGATGAAGTTAGAATAAAAACGTACAGAGTCACTGAAGCCCTTAACAGAGTTTAAGGGGTTCAGTGTGTTCATCCGTCAGAGGCTGAAAGAGCCGCGATGTTCACACCGAAGCCGAGAAATGCCGTCGGAGGCACCGACAGGTTTCCCGAAGCCGAGAATTCCGCTTTTCCCGCAGATCTGATCTATTAACGTTGTGTTAACAGCATGAAGGAGACACCTCCCTCGGTTTGCTCTCAGCGAGAATGGCTACAACAACTGCTGCGTCACTCCTCCGGGGCGTGGTCTGCGTCTGCTTCCTGGTTTGTGCCGCTGAAGGTGAGCTCAGCGTTCATTCAGACTGTGACACATGCGGAGCAGCAGCGTGAACAGCTCCACGGCAGCAGAGCCGATCTAATAATGCAGTATGAGAGTTTTTACATGTTGTATTAATGGGGACAGATCAGGAGTAATAATACTCAGTGAGGTAACTGTAACTGAACTTAAAGACGCTTTCAGGGCTCATCAGGCTCTATGTGTGGCCGTCTGACTGCAGTCTGTGAAATGTTCCACTTTTAAAGGAGGAAAAACTCCACCTTTGGGGGTTGATGGTCTTGGTTGGAGACGTTCACAGCAGAGACAACAGTTCTAGTTTTAAACTTATTATTTTAGGTAACTGATGCACACGATTAACTTAGGCAATAATAAAAGTTTGACTCAACATCATAAACAGAAGTCCACCAAATACCAAAAATCCTGATCAGTGTTTTTTTGGTCAACTTTAATTCACTTAAACTTCAAACAGTTATTGATCGGTTGCCCTTTGACCTCTGTGACCTCTCTGCTCTGTGCTGCTTCCTCTTTCAGTCCAGAAAAACATCCCAGCTGAGTGTGGACAGAAGGTCACTCTGCCGTGCCGAGCTCCAAACATCAGCAACATTAATGTGAACTGGAGCCGAGCTGACCTGGGAGAAGAATATGTCCTGTTCCACCGGGACGGGCACTTTGATCCAGACAACCAGCATCCAGCTTTTAAGAAGCGGGTGGATCTGCGGGACGGACGGATGACGGATGGAGACGTGTCTCTGACTGTGAAGGATGTGACCGTTAATGACACTGGAACATACGAGTGTCGCGTCTTCATGGAAGAAACACGCTCATGGAAACCCATCTGCATCATCAGCCTGACAGCTCACAGCTCACACCTGAGTGTCCCTGAAGGTCCACCAGGAGGACTCAGAGAGGGTGGAGGGAAGGAGGGTGGAGTCAGCAGAGGCCGTGCTGCACTGATAGCGAGTGTGTCACTCTGTGCTGTACTTGTTGTTGCTGCTGTTGCTTTGTGGATCCACAGGAAACATCAAGAAGAGCAGAGTCAGGATCCATCCCATCCTCCTGCTGAACAGCAGACTGTTTGAAATGTCTCAGAGCTTTTTCCACATGAACTCTGAGTCTGCTGCTGCAACACAGAGACACACAGATGACCCGAGGACAGACGCCATCCAGCACCAGTGAGCCCTGATTTCAATCTGAGCTTTGAGCCACAATCACTTTATCATCCTCTTCATCGTGCAGCTGGACTGCATCCAGAGAGGAGCAGGGAACCTTTTTCTTTTCTATTTTTATCTACATGATGCATATTTGGTGATGGAAAAAGCCTTTCGTTTGTGTTTTTATACAGAAGAAATTGAATAAATGTGAAAATCATCACTGAATTGGTCTGTTTTTGTGTGTTTGTGGTTCTTTGATGGTTCAGTTCCTGCTTGTGTTCCTTTCTGCTGCAGTTAATTTGAAGGAGTTCATGTTAGTGCAGCGTCAACCTCAGTGTAGTCCTACTGATCCATTATTTCCAGGTTCTCCTGAGTTCTGCTCCGGTAGTTTATTTGCTTCATGATCTGATATGCCTCTGTTTTAAACTTCATGTATGGTTTAGTCTATCACTGTAACAGAGATGTATTATAGCTGAGGCCTTCTATCTTAAAGTCCTCCTTTCTCTCTTTGACCATATAAGGAAAGGTATGTATACCAGGGGGCTCTCAAACTGTTTCCAGCTAGTTTAAATCACATGCATCGTACACCAGACGTTAGGATCTGTTATTGTTCTGGGAGAGAGACTGAGAGAGTAAAGGACTGGCATTCCTCTCCCAAACGTGCGCGAATGTTTGTTAGACGTTGTCTTCTGTGTAAATAAAAGTTTATGTCATCGTAAAGATGGTTTGATTTCTTCAAAATACACAGAACAGAAAAGACAGAACATGATAAATGTGCAGAACATTAAAACCTCATCCACAGACTGTACTGGAGCATCACACAGACACAGATACCTTCTAATCAGTGCTCCCTAACATCCAGATAAAATCCATGTTAGTGAATGTATCAGGGCTTGAAACAAGGCTGTTTATGGAAAGAAATGGTGACTCTTAAACTCGGTGATCTGTGCCATAAAAACAGAGACAAAGGTGCTTGGTGGACAGTTCAGCTGCCACAGAGACTATGAGGTCATTTCCTGTCAGATGAGGACGTTACATTTCATGTCCCACCTGTTCAGGTGAATATGTTGAAGAAATAATTGGTGAAGTGAAGCTTCTCCACCTGTGACAGTGAGCCAGCTGGATGGAAACTCTTCATGACTGCCCATAGTCATGTGACCCCGCAAGCGCTTCCCCGATGAAGAGGCCGTCCTTGTAGAAAGCAGCTGGGTGGTCTTTGCAGAAAAAAAAAAATCCCTGAAAGCATTTGAATGATTGCCAAAGCAGGTCTTTACTGATATATACTGAGGTGTCAGACTCATGGTTAAGAGTACAGGGAAGGTGGTCACATGTCATCGTGATGGGGGAAAATCAAACACAAATTAAAAAGCAGATTAAACCCATTTGTTAGAAGCACATAAATAAATGTCTGTCCTGTTTATCGGAGCCGTCCCGTCGTGTTTATGTCAGACCGCTGTCCTTCAGAAGGCCCCAAAGCTTCAGCTGTTTCCTCTGGATTGAGCTCAGTTGTTGGAACAGATTCACTTTTTCCTGCATTTGAAACAGAAAACGCTGCAGCAGAGCTTCTGTTTATCCATCTGCAATGATCTTTATGTCATTAAAACATTTTTAATGACTAAAATCAGAGAATAAATGTTTTAAACTAGACCCAGAACTAGACCTAGACCCAGGACCAGGACACAGACTGGTTAGTGGGGATATTTCTCTCTCTTTAATTTTTTTGTACAATTCATAAGCAAACACAGAGAGGAGAGTGCACACAGATGGCATGAGAACAAAAACATTGCACCCACATTTGAAATTCAAGTTAGTCTGAGGTGCAGGGCCTGCTTTAATCAGAGGTCTGTGGTTCTGATCCTCCACCTCCACCTCCTCTGCTCGCAGGTGTTGGTCTGTGTGACTACAGTTATATGCAGAACATCACTTAAACGCTTTAACGCAGCAGATTTCCCCTTTTAATTACCAGATGAATGTTTTTCCTATTCAGCTGAAAGATGGAAACAAACTAAATTAGTTCAGACTTACAGCAAAATAATTCAATAGCAGTAAACAGGAAAAGATACAAGACACACTGGGCTAAGAGAGTTATGCTGTCCTGGGCTGTGGTCAGATGGTCCAAAAACATCTCATGTCTTTTCTAATCCTTTTTCATTGGCTTTGAAGAAAAACACGAGTTGAAGGAAGGATCTAAGAATTTCTTACTGTATATCATTAAAATCATAAAACTGCTCTGGTGCTGGGCTGCTGAATGGATGTAGTAAATGTGGGCAAACCATCCTGAAGCTGCCTGAAGGTGGACCATAACAAACCCACCAAAACCCTCCTCTTAGATCTTAGACCTACAGAATCAGAATCAGAAGGTTTTATTGCCATATGGGTGAACAGGTTCACAGCATTAGGAAATTGCTGCGGTACTTTGTGCTTACATAAAAACAAATAAGTATAAAAACTGTAAGACAATATTACAAATATACAGTGCAGAGAATAATTATGACAAGTCATAATCGTTTAGTGCGAAGCAGAAACCAGGTGAATGCTAAAGTGAGATAATAAAGTGACTGTAGAGATAAAAGAATGTAAACTATAGTCCAGTAATATGTACATGACAGTGCAGTGATCAGTGCAAACAGACAGCTGCATAAACATAGAGTCATCAGTGTTTGTGGAGGGTGGTGGTACCAGTCTTAGGGTCATTGTTCATGAGTCCAACTGTTCTTGTGACGGGAGGTTCTGGTCCGAATGGACCGCAGCCTCCTGCCTGAGGGGAGAGGGTCAAAAAGTCTGTGCCCAGGGTGAGAGTGGTCGTTCTTATTGTGTTGTTTCCTGCAGTTCATATGAACATTTACAAATAGATAAACAATATTCACTTTAATCATTGGTGTTTAAAAGCTTTCAGCATCGCTGAGGTCACATGAGCTAAAGATATCGACACCAACATCCAGACTGAGTTAGACTAACGTTTGGAGTTCACCTGTGAGATTAACAAACTCTTTAAAACCTCTCAGTATATTATCAGCTTCTGTTATCAGATACAGAACAAATGCAGCATTCATTTACTGAGTCACATCAATGGGACATTATGTCCTCTCATGATAAAACAGCAGACTGTCTCACGTATCAGTCTGGGAATACCTCACACTGATAACATTATTGACAGAGAAAACCGGCTGTTTAACATATAATGTGTCATTTTAAGAATTTAATCTCAGGTCGAAACTTTGACTCCAACAGTGCAGGAAAAATACGACACCTGGGACTTTCCTGAAAGTCAAAGATGAAGGTGAGTCAGCCGAAACAGCAGCTGCTCCTATTAGCTAGAGTTTTCTTCATGGTGACGACCTTCTTGATTAAAGTCAGTGGTGGGTGAGAATCCATCCATAATGAGCTAATACGGGCTGAAGGACCCCTCACAATGCCTGCATCAGATACAACTCTCTCATGTGTGATCACATGCACCCACAAAAACCCTCATCGGGGTCTTCATGGCCCAAAAGGGCAAAACTGAAGAAGGGCCCCACAGGGGTTGTGTCAGATGGAACAATCTGTCAAATCAACCATGTGACCAAATGTAGCTTTTCAGCAACATTCTGGTTAACACTATTTGGTGGGGTAATGTAACATGGGCCGTGTACCAACCCTGCACTGTGGGGTCCAGGTGGCAGCCCCCTGTGGGCCCTGGTACTGGTATGAAATGTAGTGTACGTGTGGGCACCACATTGTGGGGCCTGGATGCTACCCTGGTAGGGTCCCACACCTAGCTCACTGTGGGCTCCTCTCTGGTTAGTGTGGGCAGCCCACTCAACAGGGCCCACAAGTCAGGCCGGTTCCTGGGCCCAGGAGGTAGAGCGGGTCATTCGCTGGAAAGCTTGTCGTTGAATTCCTGGTTGTTCCAGTGTGTATGCCAAAGTATCCTTGGACAAGATACTGAACCCCAAGTAGCTCTGATGTGTTCAGAGTGAATGTGTGTGAATGTTAGGCAGAAGGCAGAGAAACTGTTTGGGTGAATGAGGAATGAATAAGACTGACTTTGCCTCCACATTTGAAGTCTGAAACCATCTTATCAAGTTACAGAGTCAGGATCTGCTGACAGGTTTCACAGAGGATCACATGACATCCAGCTGTAACTCATTCCAGTCAGGAGTGACATTAAAATTTTTTTAAATGTAATCTGATACACTGTTAACATATCATCTCTTTAGAACTGTAAGGTTCTGACATTTTTGATGAAATTCTTATTAGTTCGACCGCTAATCAACAATATGTAAAATACTTTTTCAATTATACACAACCGTGGCCATTTTATTCACAAAATAAAAAGTTCTGTCTTCAAAAGCAAGCTTTAACTTGGTATTACAAGGTTCTATTATTTATTATAGAACCTTATAATTCTAAGGGGGCGAAATGCTACGAATCCTTTCTTTTATGTTGCCTGTATATCAAAAAAACAAGAATAACTGCAAAGACAAGACGCGGCAGACCAACAAAACTGTGTTTCCTTATGTTGTCACTTCCTCCATCCTCTGTGTCTCCTCCTGTTGGACCTGCAGGTAGAAACAGGTGTGAGGTGTCAGCTGTCAGGTAGGTGATGAGTGAAGAACAGAACAGAATCCATTTCCTCTTCAAACTGCTGTCAGACATTATCTACTGCACTCTGATCACATCACTCAGACCAGCTGCTTTCTACAAAGTCTCATCAACAACATCTTTAGAAACAAACATCAACAACCAGGAAGCAGCTTCACCTCTGATCACAGACACACTGAACTCTGCTCACTCACCTGGAGGAGGAGCAACAACTCTCAGGTAGATGGTTCTGATGGGGTCATCACCCTGATTCGCTCTCTTCCTGCGGTTTACTTGAGTCTCAACACGACACTCGTATGTCCCAGTGTCATTAAACGTCACTTTCTTCAGAATCAGAGACACGTCTCCATCCTTCATCTGTCTGTCCTGCAGCTCCACCCGGTTCTTAAAGGATGGATGCTGGTTTTCTGGATCAAAGCGCTCGTCCCGGTACAAAAGCAGATATCCTTTCTTCAGCCCATATTTGCTCCACTCTACAAATGTGACTGTGTTTCTGTTTTGAGCTCTGAAGGACAAATTGACATCCTGTCCAGATTCAGCTGTGATGTTTATGAGCTCTGAAAGACAAAAAATAACTGTGTAACCATCCACAGCAGCCAATCAGCATAGAGATCAGTGAGGAAGCACCATGGCTGAGTCTGAAGATGGCCTTAGTCTTAGAACTCAGTGGGATGTGGTGCACTGTGCAGATGCACTGTTGGATTAATGTGTTTTGTGGAGGGGATAAACTATCCTAGGAGACAGGAAGTTAACTGCTGTCTGTTGAGCTTTTGTGTGAAGGTTTGTGTGAGCACAACTTTAAAAACAGCACTGTGAGAAAGCAGGAATACAATTAAACACTTTGAGGTCTGTTTCCTCCACACATAAACTGTCACTCAGCGATAAGAGAGCACCAAATGTATTCTATGCTGTAGGCATACGAGGCTGGGATCTCCCTAATTTTTCAGAGCTAAAAATAAAAATGCCATTTGGGACATTTCTTTATGGAGGATGATTCCCTTTTATGGAATCCCACAAGGGACACTGGAGGGAAAAAATAGATGAACTTTTGTGGGATTCTGCAAACGTTAAATTTCTCCAGTGTCCCACGCGGGGCTCAGTACCATGTGAAAACTGATCAGTCAAGGAACAAAGAGTAAAAAAAATCAGTTGAACTAGTTGAAACACATCCTCTTCCTGCATCCTCTTCCTGCATCCCTTCCAGTATTTAGAACTTCTTTTCCTGTAAAGCTGTTTTATTCTGGGTTAAACCATACACGTCTTAACCAAGAGAGTGAAATCAGCTGCAGTTTCAAAATCAAGTAACACATATCATCCATCCATCCATCCATCCATCCATCCATCCATCCATCCATCCATGTCCTATCCCAGCTGTCATAGGAGGAGAGGTAGGGTACATCTGGACAGGTCACCAGTATTATCATCAAATTATGTATATGACTGTGAAAATGTCCATTCTGTTTAATGAGAATTTGAAATCCACTACAAATTCATTATAATAGAGATTTTCCACACGTCCACATTCTGCCCACTAACCCCCCAGACTACAACTCTCTCTCTCTCTCTCTCTCTCTCTCTCTCTCTCTCTCTCTCTCTCTCTCTCTCTCTCTCTCTCTTTATTCACCTGTAGCTGCAGACAGGGAGAAGTTGAGAAATGATAAAATCAAGCAGCGTGGCAGCAGCAGCATCACCTTCATGTCCTACAGATCCACTGTAAGAGCAAAGTCCCGAAGTCTGCCCTCTCTTCACCTCTTTAAGCAGAGCCCTGAATTTAACCAGAGTTCAGGGGAAGTACGTTTTGTGCTCCGCCCCTTCTGAGTGGAAGTTAAACACTTCTGACTCGTCGGTGACTGTGTGAAAATGACTGTTTCTGTGAAATGAAACGAACTTCTGTGATGGATGGATGGATGTAGATGTGGAAAACTCGAATATCTGCTGGATTTATAAATGTATCGCTTAATTGTAAAAGTGCGCTGACGTTTTTGGAGATGTTGGATCTTATTGGTTTAACAGACGGCTCGCGGTCAGCTGGCCAGCGGAGAGAACACTCGAGTCCCGGCACCCCCTTTTCAAACCCCCGCTGGCCTTCTCCGCTGAGTGGAAGTTAAACACAGATGATCTCTAACGGCTGATGATTGGTTTATTTCAGTGCTTCATTTGTTCCTGAGATTAAAGTTAAGCTTCATAACTGAATACATTTATTTTAATGTCTCACTGCAGAGCTGTCAGTTTATTTGGAAATAAATTATTGGTTCATGGGGGTCATGAAGACTGATGCCCGCCTGCTACAGAAATGATCAAATGATGTTTTCATATTTATTGAGCTGTTTTCTAAACACCAACTGTCAGTGTTGGGAGTCTTCTACAATAAAAACCATTTGACCTGTTTGTCTTTGTTCAGTCAGCAGAGCTGTGTATACAGATGAAGTTTGTGCTTCAGTGACCGTTGTTGTTTAACTGCATTAAGCTTGTGAGACATGATGACACAGATCATATAGATCTGTGGATGTGAGAGGACTAAACTAATGATGGTCATGAATAAGACTAAAGGCAGGAAAGTGTTCTTTAGATCCAAAGATTATACTAAAAGAGTGGTCAGCTCCTTTCAGGATTTATTCCTCTCACTCTCAGCTCTGCCGGGCACTTTGTGATCATTGAGGACTTTATTGTACCCTTAATCCAGAAATGGATAGATCCACAGGATCAGATCTGACACATAATAACTGCAGAGCAATCATACAGAGGTTTATGAAAGATCTTGGACATCTTTAGGGAAATCCACCATCAAACTAAGGCCTACTCATGTTATTCTGCAACATTCCAGACTTACTCACGAATAGATTATTTTCTAATCTCATCAGAATTAATATTCAAAATTTAAAACTGTGTGTATAACAACATAGTAATCTCAGATCACGCACCGTACTGTCTTAATCTAACCAGGGACCCCTCCTAGATGGTGATTTGAACATAAATGGCTGCAGGATGGTGATTTTGTCAAATATATTGGATTACAGATCATGTTAGTAACATTTTTAAGGGTCTCCATGTTCATGCTCAGTTCAATTCCAAAAAAATCACTGAGACGAGCAGGTTCCAGTGCAGGCTGTCTATTAGATATATTAGTTACACAGAATGCAGACAAAAACCTGTGCATTTAAATAAATACAATAATTACATCCCAGATATTTGTGTAAAGTGAAATTCTAAAGGGACTCTAATACACTGCATGTGGGAATGTAGACAAATCAGCATATTCTGGAAGAAGGTGAGAGATATAACTGAAACAATTATCTCAAAGCAAATTACACTGGATCCTAAATTGTTCCTATTAGCTATATATCCTGAGAAGCATCATTTTAATAAAACAGAATGTACTTTTATAGATATAAGCCTGCTATCTGCTATGACGTTGGCGTGGAAGAATGTCAACAGACCCAGCGCCACCCAGTGGTTAAAGCAGACGTCGTCTAATTCTTCACTGGACAGAATAGTATATATTAGGAAATCCAAACAATGTCTTTTTGAGAAGATTTTGGCTCCTTTCATAAATTTTATGAACTTAGACCTGTCAGAGGGCTTGTTGGACTTTTAATTTTCTGGAACCTGCAGTATGTTATGATGAATAAACATGTACATTTGTATCTAATTTGTTTGATAATGCTTAATTACCCCTGCTGTTTTGAGAGGCTGTGTTGTGTTTTTTTTTTTTTTTTTTTTTTTTTTTTTTTTTTTTTTTTTGGGGGGGGGGGTGTTTTATTCTATTTTAATTTTTGTTTTTTTCAATTTTTTACTTTGTTTATCATTTCTCCAACTTGGCTTAGTTTCAACCCTGAATGGGCTCATAGTTCTATGTTACTGACATGTAGTAATTATAAAAGAAGCTTGTTCAGACTGTAAAAGATTGTGTTTTCAGAATGTAAATTCACCATAAAAGTATTTTGGTTAAAAAAAACAAAAAAAAAACAGAGTGGTGAGCACCTCTACATTTATGCTATAGTTTATATGGCACATGTACAGTACCAGTGAAAAACTGGTCCTGTATGTTACTATGATGTCTTGTGATTATTCACCTTCTAGCAGCACTCTGATGTAAATCCAGGAACACATCAGTCCAGTCTTTACTGCAGTCTTTGCAAACGGTTTCACATTGATGGTCTTTGTGCAGCCGAGCATCTGGAACAAGATCTTCCAGAATCTGAGGACGCCTCATAACCACTGAGGTTGATGGGGTACTGATCATGATGAGGATGTGTAACTACACAACACCACGAGAGGTGTGGCTCTCATTTTCTGAACAGTTGCTAATGGTGCCCATATTTAATGTGATTCTAAGTTAAGTAACACTAATGGAAACACCAGGGAGGTTGAGGAATCTTACAGAAGAAACTAATTAAAAATTAAAAAGCATGAAAACAGAAAAGAGAAAACAGAAAATTAATCATCAATTCTTCAAACTCTAATAATTAACAAAAGCACAAAAACCCTGGGAGCATGGCAAAGATTCTGTGGAAGAGATGTACTCACAGCCACCCTTTTTATGAACCACCACCAAGCAAATATCGCCATCTACTGGTCACATAGAACTCAGACTCACATGGTTTCCATGCTGTAGAGCAGGGATCCTCAAATCCAGGCCTCGAGGTCGTGCAGGTTTTAGATGTGTCTTTGCTTCAACACACCTGAGTCAAATCTAGAAGTCATTAGCAGGACTCTGGAGAACTTGACTGCATACTGAGGAGGTCATTCAGCCATTTGATTCAGGTGTGTTGGATTAGGGACACATCTAAAACCTGCAGGACACTTGACCTCGAGGCCTGGATTTGACCTGTCTGTGAAGAGTGCTATATAAATAGAAAGGTGTGATTGCTTTGAACATAAACAGAGAATTAAGGTTAGTATAAATGTGATATAAAAACCTTGGCTTAAAACTGAAAGTCTGATTATCCATCCATCCATCCATCCATTTCTCCAAGGCTGTGTAGGAAACAGTCTCAGAGATTAATGACCCAGGTGCAGGCTGTGCAGAGATGCTAGCAGGCAGGAGAGACCTGGAACACCATAACCAGGTGGCAAATTTACAGGAACATCTGTGCCGAGGATGACCTGGAAGTCCCGAGGTCAAAATGTGACATGCCCCAAAGCCTTTGCACACCGGACGTGTAAACTCTGAGCAAATGTTTTGTGCATTAAAAATATTTTTCGGACTCTCCTGTTCTTAATGGAGCCATTTATGCCGATTGCATCATTTCACAGGACAAATTTGCGGCATTTATTTTTTTGGATTAAGTTTGATTTTTCTGACTTTTGCAAGCGAACAAGCAGGTCTGACCAATCAGAGCGCTGCATTTAGCAACATGTGAGGTCATAGCTCAAAACGCGCACCGATGCACTGAATATACAGTGATGTGGGAACAATAAAATTATACTATTTTACCTCATTCACACAGCTACACACTGCTCAGAGTCAGTCGGCTCTCTGACATTATTCTCTGCTCACATGTGATCCCAAAGGGCCTCAAGACTTCATAACAGATGTTGTGACAGATCTTCAAATGACCTGCAGTCCAACTGCATTTATGTATTTATTCTTTATGTCACAGATTAAAAATGACCTGCCTCAGTGATTCTATCTATGAAATAATAAAAACAACTACATTTAGATGTTAGTTTGGTTTGTCATTGAGTCTAAGATACATCCTGGACAGATGTGTGACTGATGTTTTTCCACTTTGTTTGGTGTACTGAATATTTCTTTGCTGTTGTGTTTCATGTACAGGAAACATGTGCTTATTCAACTCAGGTGTTTTTATTCAGGAATAATAATTTTCCCACAGTTTCTCTCTTTAGGGAAAACTTCCACAGCCTTTGAGAACACCAGAAACTGTCTACAGGTTATTCATATCATGCTTCATCTGACCTTCTATTTATCTGTCATCAGTAAGAAAGGCGCCTCTTAAATGATACAGCACTATGAGTATTATATGTGAATAAACACACACACACACACACCTTTACATTCTGGGTTTATTACAGTGTTTCTGAAGCTCTAAAACACTGAACCTCATTCTTTCAATCAAATCCACGGAGGTCTAAATGAACTTCTTGAATCAAGCACTCTTTTGGCCAAACTGCAAACACAATCCAGGCACTTAGACACATCTAGTGCAACTGACTGAGAACCGTCATCACCGAGAGATACGGGTAACCATTGTACACCATGTCCTTGTCTGCAGGAAGCAGGACAAAGGCTCCAACCCAGTCTGAGCAGATCCTCTGGGGCAGCATCATCAGAACATTCACTGTTCATGCTGTACACGCTGCATCTGACACTCAGCAAGCAGTGCCTCCTGTATACATCATGGTTTGGGACAATGTGAACTTTCAATGTGCCGTCCAGATACGTGAGCGGTTCACAAACAACCAGCACTACATGAATGTGTTCCATCCACCTCACAGCCCCTTCCTCAATCCTATAGAGGAGTTTTTCTCAGTGTGGAGGTGGAAGGTGTTGGACTGACAGCGCTGCACCAGGGAGAATACACTGGAGACAATGGAGCTCACATGTGATGATGTTACTGTAGAGTCCGGTCAGGGCTGGATTCAGCACAAAGGGGGGGTTTCCCCTCATTGTCTGTGATGTGGATGAGGTCCTCTGGCCGGACCCCACACAGACATGATGGTGCAGACTCAGTCTGTGGTACAGAGATGTGCTTTGTGTTGTATGTTATTTTATTCATGTATTGTGTGTTTATCTACATTCAGCACTGTCATATCACTCTGAGTATGGCAGCGTTTCACTGCACACACTTGAAATAAACATTTACTGCTGACCACATGAGCTGGATGCTGTATCCTAGATTATGTGATGTAGTGTGTAACAGATGGTCTTTGTGAATAGATTTATTACTTGTTGTGTGTGTGATCTGACCGCAGTGCTTGATTTTGCACACAGGTAACTGCTTTTTGCAGTGATTATTTGGTTTTGACGGGAAAGTCTGGGAATTTGGGAAATTTGCTTTAGTTTTTGGATTTGTGTTTGAGGTTTGGGGGAAATGAGAGGTGGACTCAGGAAACGTGAGTTAGCAGTTCAGAGATACAGTAATACTAAATATAGCACAGAGGCCTTTTTTAAATAAGAGTGAAATGTCTCAGTTTGGCCTCACGGTGGTGCTGTTGTTTCATTGTTACCATTGCTGCACCCTGACTGCTCAGTGCTGTTGTGTTGGTGTGTTTGTGTAAATGTGTTCAGCTCCTGAATCCTGAAACTCTTCTGTTTTCTTTTCTCACATTTAGAAACTGGAATTATGACACCTGTGCTTTTATTTTCTATTATCTAGTATTTATTGTTAATATTCATTCACACTGTTCATAACAAAGCATCACATTTTACAAGTTTCTAAAGTCACCAGTACATGCAGAGAAGCAGAAAAGTGAGGTCACATGATGGATTTTATAGCTGAGATGAACAAACTGAAGGTGAAGATCCATTCAGAGGTTCTGGTTTCAGTCTCATCCTTTCTCTGATCTGCTGAGCACTGTTCACTGCCAGCCTCTAAAGATTCACCTGAAGATCTGGATCATCAGAACTTTGTCCTCCACACAGAGCAGAACAGCCTTTAAATATCAAAGTAAACTTGTGCACAGCTGATTCACGGTCAGTCTCTCTGTTCGTGGTACACTGACCACAGCAGCTGTGTGTGACAGGAACCTGAGCTCGATGGGCCGTCAGTGCTCCAATCACAGACACTGTCGGGACTCTCAGCCTCTTACAAACTGTTTGTGGGTTTCACGAGTTTGTTCTCATCTTTGTGTTTGTGAACATCAGGTTGTTTCTGTTTCTGTTTCCCTGTGGACTCCCAGTCCAGAAGATTTTGCTCGGTTTCCATTATTACTGCGCATCAGCGTCTTTATCCACATACACTGATTTCCAACAGTGGCTGCTGCCTTAATCTGGCTTGCCTGGTGTATGCTTCATGCAGGGTGGATGTTCATTAGAAGGTCCAGTTACAGATGTGGGAAAAAGCATTCACAGAGAGGAAGAATGAAGTGGCTCAAACAACGAACCCGTCTGACTGGTTTACAGTAACTGCTCTTATTTTTTTTTAAAAAGATTTTATTTATATTCTTTGTATTTATGCTTTAAAGTACAAAAATGCACTGGAATCAGTCACGTGTCCGCTGCTTCAGAGCACCATCACAATATGTGTTTGTTATTAATGAAGTTCTTCCAAGTCTTAGAAATCAGAGGATAAAAATAAAAACAAGCCTTTTAGTTGTGCCCAAAGCTGACTCAAAGAGTTAAAAACACTTAAATGGTGACTCTATTTTCTTTGTTACACACTTCTGCCACGCAGGGACAACAACCCTCACACAAACCGCTCCTGCCTAACAGACATGTTTGTAATGAAAGATCATCACATAGTTCTCAGTGATTCCTCAGCCTCAGTGAGTCCTCAGTGAGTCAGGAATAAAAACCTCTCAGTGCGTCAGCATGCTGCTGTCTACATTACATTAAGTAATAAGTAAAAAAAGTAAAAAACGTTTTATTATACAGATAGAAGGAAAAAATTTTCTCACATTACAGAGAATGAATGCTGTTTAAAAGAAACTGAACTAAAAAAAAAACAGAACAATGAAGTGATGTTCACGTTTAATTTTTATTGTTTGTATTTAAGTTTGCAGATATGAGCAACCACACTTTAAACAAATACAGTTTCATATTAAATATTGCAATATACAACGTCCTTAATACTTTATTTTTTATTTCCAATTTATTCCATTTCCACTTCTGAACACTGTCTGCAGCTACTGATTCGATTTATACTAAAATGTTTATTTCACGTAGAGGGATGTTAATATGAGCGGTCAGAAGAAAAACCGTGTCCAAGGAAAACTGGAGGGAACGAACAACAAAAGTCCAATCAGTGGGAATGAAACTGTAAAATCTGTGTGTAGAAACAGGGAGTGAAAATTTAAAAATAAACCAAATGCTTTTTAAAAAGTGGAAGAGTCGTGTTTCTGTATCTGAACCCACAAACAGCCCAAAACGATCCTAATTACCGTTTCTGTTAGGTTGAACTTTTATTCTGTTTTTCTTGTCTAGATTCACTTTTATAATAATTACTTACATAGCGATTATACGAATAAAGTTTAAAAAAAACCTCCGTCAATCCCAAAATGTGAAGTTTCACCGTTAAACTGTTCATTTCTTTTACAGCAGAGTCAGCAGACATATGAGAGACGACAGATGACAAGAAAAAGTCACAGAGGAAAGAGAAAATAATGTCCGCCCCGGAAACACTGAAAAAAGAGACAAAAATCAGAGTAAAGAAATATGAAAAAATAAATAATAAAATGAGTGTCTGGGTCAAAAAAAAGATAAAAGAAAGAAAAGCTGGGAAAGTCATGGTCACGTCTCTGTTGCGAGCCCGAAAAAAGAAAACAAAACAAACAAAAAAAAAAAAAACAGCCCAGTGAGTTTAAATACTCTAAAACTAACACTGAAAATTGTTGCCAAAAATAACTAAAGATACACCATCAGAAACTAAAATGAATAAAAGAATTAAAACAGGAGGTTCAAATGGTAAAAAAAAAAAAAATTATTATTTTTTTTAAATCATGGAGAAACATCATTCAATCGTTCAGCGGGTGAAGAGTTTTCAGATTACCATCAGAGGCTGAAGCCAAAGCTGGGACAATAAAAGTCCACGATGCCCACACCGAAAGCTTTCACACACGCTGAGGCCAAAGCCGTGAGGTTTCCAAACAGACTTTTCTCATCCGAAGCCGAGAATTGCTTTCCGAATTTTAACAGGTGAAATTGCCAGCAAGAGAGGATGGCAGAGACACTTCTGCTGATTTTCTCCCAGCGAGAATGGCAAAGATTACACCTGCTGCCCTCTGCGGGGCTGTGGTCTGCGTCTGCTTCCTGGTTTCTGCTGCTGCAGGTGAGCTATTAATTCATAAGGTTTTATAATCACAGAGGAGGAGAACTGTGCTGGAGCTTGTATTTATCTTAGTTGTGTTATCAGGGCAGGTTTATACGGGTAGTGTAGTTTAATGGCAAATTCATCAACCAGGTGCTCTTATTCACTTTCACATTGTGAGTCTGGGTCCGCAGCAGACTCGATAACCGGCTGCGGTGTCTGAAGCTTCCCGTCCACCTCTTTCCTTCAGTTTCTGTTAGCTTGAACTTTTCTTCTGCTTTTATCGTCTAAATGAACCCTTTATAAAGATACTTTATAAAGATATTTACTGACGTATTATAGCGTTCAAAGAAAACAAACCGTCATGTTTAGGACGCGATGTGTTGTCTGTAGTGTGAACGGATATGGCAGGCCGTTTTAACATAAAATCCGATTCACCTCACTTATATTCCAGATATCTGAAATTGATTTATGACTAGACGTATTAGTAAATTGAGATATCTCTAATTATGTTTTGACTAGACAAAATACCTATTTGAGATATCTGTAATTACATTCTGACTAGTCGAAATGACGTAAGATTTATCATTCATTTGTATGGCGGCTTCAGTTCAAGATATCTTCAATGAATTTCTGACTATCTGAAACTCACATTTCAGATATCTACAAATAAATTATGACTAGTCATAAAGTTAATTCAAGATATCTTGTTTTTTATTCTGACTAGTCATAATTCTAATTAAAGATATCTTAAATGACACCATATTTCAAGATATCTTAAATGTATTTTTAGATAGGCGATAAATAGTTTTGACTAGTGCAAATTAAATTCTAGATATCTTGAAAGCAAATAATGACTAGGCAAAACTAAATTAGAGATATCTAAAACTGTAATTTTGACTAGTCAAAATGCCTTTTAAGATATCTCCAACTGAATTACAGATATCTTGAATTAGACGGCTTTTCTATTTAAGATATCTTAAATTAACATTCTGACGTTTGAGATATCTTGAATTACGGAGCATTTTGGCGGAATGTTTATAAGCAGTTTGTTAAAACGGCCATAAAATCAGAGATTCTGTGCAGATTTCTGAAGCAGTCTTTAAGTACACGATTCTCGCGCTCTCTGCATATCCCATACTGAGGAGCTCTTTCTATATTGTTGCATTTTATTACAATTTTGTCCATAACGGCCAGCGCCATTGCAGCCACCTGAAATTCTACACAGGCAATTGTTTGGACAGCTCAGTACAGCACAAGGGGGCCTTCACGCAATCGTTCAATTCAGATATCTAAAAGGTAATTTCGACTACTCATAATAACGTTTGAGATATCTTAAATTGTAATTACGGATGTGTGACCCGTCAAATGACGAATCCGGTGACGTCATTTGAGATGTCTTGAAAGGAATTTTGACTCGTCAAAATGTAATTGAAGATATCTTGAATTATTATTCTTACTAGTCAGAATGTAATTGCGGATATCTTAAATTACCATTCTGGATAGTCAAAATGCAGTTTTAGATATCTGAAATGTAATTACGGACAGTCAGACAAACGGATTTTATGTTAAAACGGCCTGCCATAAGAAACTGTTCATTACCTTTACACGGATCATGTGAGAGAGAGCAGATGACGTCGTCCAGGGAAGTGAAAAAAACGCGGAAGAAATTCCACTCTGAAAACTTAAAATAAATAAAATCAAAATCCGCGTCCAGAACCAAGAAGGAAAAAAAGCAAAAAAAAAAAAAAATAAATAATAAAATAAACCGCGTTCAGAAACAAGTGGAAACATAATAAACATTTGTATCCCGAGGAATAAAAACTCACATTCATGTCTCTTCATGAAAATACGTCAATAACAAAAGCGCGGGCAGGTTATCCAGCCTCTCCTTGAATGCCTTTGGGACATCAGTTTTTGTTTTTTTTTTTACTTTTATTAGAACAAATCCTCGACATGGTCCACACACATATCAACATACACATTACCTCATTTTCCGAGAAACAGCTTTTACAAACATGTAGTCAAGATTTTTTTTTTTAATCCAATATCACAAAAGCTCAAGTCCTCTGTTCCAGGTACAAAATAACTGAAGACCATCTTCTTATATAAGTGTCCTTCCGTAGTCTCAGAGTTGCTGTTATGTCCTCCATTAAGTGGACAGTTTTTAACCTCTGAATCCATTCTTCCAGAGTCGGTGGATGTGGTCTAAGGGCTCATAACATATATATGTCCTGTTCATGGACACGAAGCGGTAGATCACAAATCGTGTTCAGGGAAGCGAAAATCACGGAGAGAGACGGAGGCCAGAAACGGAAAACAAACAAACTGCAAACTCAGAAACAGAGATAGAAAAAAGCGGAGGATGTGTCCCCAAATATACAAAGGAAGAAAAAATTGTGTAAAACAAACAAAAATTTGATGACTTTGTCCAAACGAAGGTTTTAAAAGTTGACGCATTAGTTGAAAAATTGTGTAAAACAAGCAAACAAAAATCCCCAAAACCAAAAAGGGGGAAATTATTGTTCAGAAAGTCATAAAGGTTCCTGATCAAACAGCCCATTGTGATTTTTATCACACTTAAACTATTCTGGAAAACTGTTTCTGAATATAATATCTAAAGTGAAATGATCATAGTAAAAGTGGAAAGCATGTGAAACAAATGAAACCAAAATCATTCATTAGTATAATAATGGAGTTTAAGAGGCGACAGTCAGGAGAAGAGCTGCTGAAATTCCAGCTGAAGCTGAACACAAAGGTTTCCTCAGAGTCTGACTGTTAGAGTCCTCAGCTTACCGTCAGCGGCTGAAGCCAAACTTCTCTGTTCAAACCAAAGAAATCCAAAGAGCTGCAGCAGAGTTCAACTCTCCCTCAGAGCCTTTGGAAACACACACGAGTCACTGCTTCTGCTCCGAAGCCAGAGCCGAGAGGCAGGCTTTCCTCTCTTTGGTTGAAAAGTGTTGCTGCAAAGAGGTGGAGACATGACCGCTCCTGATTTGCTCTCTGTGAGAGGCTCTGTCGCTGCTCGGTGCTCACTGCCTCTGTGTCATGTTTGGTGCTGCTGAAGCTGACACTGCCAGGCGCTCTGAGCAGCGCAGCGCTCTGATATATCTAATCAGGTTAGGATGTTTGCGAGAAGAAAGACATTAAAATAATCCTTTTATAAATGTGATGAATATCACAGCTCACAGCTGGACTGACAGTGATTTTAATTTTAAAGGCAGCAGAAGGAAAGTTTTGGTTTCAGAGGCCAAAGTTTTTCACAAAATCAGTCAAATCTGAAAAAAAAAAAAAAACATTAAAAGTTTGATGACTTTGTCCAAACGAAGGTTTTAAAAGTTGACACATTAGATGAAAATGCTATTCTTCTACTGCACATGTGCCAAGCAACATCCAGAGAGCTGAGACATTAACCAGGAAGCCCCACTCCCTTACCTACAATACCTACAACAGGGATCCTCAAATCCGGGCCTAGAGGGCCTGTGTCATGCAACTTTTAGATGTGTCCAACACAGTCAAATATAGAAGTCATTAGCAGGACTCTGGAGAACTTGACTGCACACTGAGGAGGTAATTCAGCCATTTGATTCAGGTGTGTTGGATCAGGGACACATCTAAAACCTGCAGGACACCAGACCTTGAAGCCTGGAGTTGAAGAGCCCTGACCTACACCTTTAAGGGAACTGTGCTGAACCTTTGCTGTGCATCTGTGCCACAGGCTTGGCTGTTTACACTAATCAGTGCTGCACAAATCAGAAGTTACAGTTTTACCCTTAACCTCTCTGCTCTGTGTGGTTTCCTCTTTCAGGTCAGATAATTGCCACAGCTGGACACAAGGTCACTCTGAAATGTCAAGCTACAAATAACATCAGCTTCATAGCTGTAAATTGGAGCCGATCTGACCTGGGAGAAAAATATGTCCTTTTAGTAAGAGATGGGCACCTCGATCCAGTTAACCAGCATCCATCCTTTAAGAAACGGGCGGAGCTGCAGGACAGACAGATGAAGGATGGAGACGTGTCTGTGATTCTGAAGAACGTGACGATTAATGATACTGGAACATATGAGTGTCGTGTTTTCATGGGAAAAACACGCTCATGGAAGCTCATCAGCATCATCTACCTGAGAGTTGCTCCTCCTCCAGGTGAGTGAGCAGAGTTCAGTGTGTCTGTGATCAGAGGTGAAGCTGCTTCCTGGTTGTTGATGTTTGTTTCTAAAGATGTTGTTGATGAGACTTTGTAGAAAGCAGCTGGTCTGAGTGATGTGATCAGAGTGCAGTAGATAATGTCTGACAGCAGTTTGAAGAGGAAATGGATTCTGTTCTGTTCTTCACTCATCACCTACCTGACAGCTGACACCTCACACCTGTTTCTACCTGCAGGTCCAACAGGAGGAACCACAGAGGATGGAGGGAAGGAGGATGGAGGATGGAGGGAAGGAGGATTCAGGGAAGAATATACCTGTTGGACAGAAAGTTGGTGTGCCAGTTGCTGTTGTGTTTGTTGTTGCTGCTGTTGTAGTTTTTGTGATCTACAGACGACGACAACAGAACCAGGTTTCATATCAGCCTCCTGTTGAACTGCAGCCTGTTTAAAACACATCAGAGGTTTTTTCCAGCTGAACTCTTGAGTGTCCTCCCGCTCTTCCAAACTTCTCCACCATTGTCTGTTTATTCCACTGAAGCATAACCACACTGAGACTGCAGTGATTCAAATAATGTAATCTCATATGAATTTATGGCAAAAATGTGTAATATTTATGTTTTAATTCAGTCAAATCTGTGAAACACTCAATTTACTTCAACTTTGTAACCATTTTTAGTGAACGTGTTTGATTCAGTGTGTATTTATCAGTCATGTTGATGAGTAAGATTCATGTTTATGTGCTGCTGCTGCTGCTGTGTGAATAAACCTAAACTGAATTTTTTTAATATCTGACTTTGACTCAATCCAAACAAACTGCACTGAGTAAAAGTTCAGTCTGAGCCAAACTCATACTTTATAACCAGGAATAACTTTAATAACCCTGACTGAAAACCTGCTCTCTGAATTTCTATGACTATCACATTAAACTAATAACTAAAAATCATTTTGTAACATGTTACCATTTTAGAAATCACCGTACTGACCAATCAGATCCCTGAGCCCTCTGAGGGGGAGCAGGAGGGTTTCTGTAGTTACCTGTTGCTTTGATCGTGATGAAATCACTTTAACATCAGATTTGTGTTACAGTAAACGACAAAAATCATGTTGAATCAACGTGATTTTTTTATGCGACCTGAAGTGAAGTAAATCATTTTTCTTCACTGGTGAAAATCGAGTAAAGGGAAGAAGAAAAGTTCAGTTAGCTGACCTCATCACAGTCACATGGTTCACATTCACATTAAAGCTGCTTTATTCAGTTTACTTTACACACTGCTTAGTTTATTATTATCATGTACAGGTAACAATGACACAGCACTGCCAGCAGTGACTTTCTTCCACTGAGGCCCCTCAATATTTCACATATAAACCAAAAGCAACATTTCCAGTGAACTAACAGTGAAATTATAGAATATAAAATAAACTATATAAAAAGTCTATAAAGACTGTATACAGATAGAATAAATATAGAGGTAAAAGTACTCTATATAAACCCAGACAGGTGTGTACTGAGGGAAAATCTTAAGACCCACACCCACACCCAGACACCAGTCTTTGCTTGACTGGAATGCAGTTCATCAGCTCCTTTATCTCAGAAGCACCTGATGGTGACATCAGATCCAGAAGGTTCACGTTCACATGATCAGATCATTATGGCTGTTATTGTTCATGTCTTATCAAAAACAGGACAGGATGCTGCTTGAAATTAAATGTTTGTTTTTCCATAATGAACGCTGGAATAAATAAAAACAAAAACTCTTCCAGGTCTCTTAAACATTAAAGATGAATTATCCATTTATTCATGCCAGAAAGGCTATTTATACACCTTAAATCGGTCTGTAGTTCCACAATTGTTGCTCTTATGAGGAAACTCTGGACTCAGAGTGCAACCCTGATCACATGATTCAGTGATGAGAGGTTTTATATGTGGTTTGATTAACAGGGACATTTTGTGCTTCATTTACCTCAAAAACATGGCGGCTCTGTTCTGTTCAGTATCCTGACCTCAGGTACTGAACACTAAAACCCTGAAACATCATCACCATCATTTATTGCACTTCAGAGGGACTTTATTCTAATGTCAGGCTGTTAAACAGGTGAAGGTGAGTTCATGTTCAGGCACTTCTTAGATAATCAGTCATCCAGAAACTTCCAGAACCTTCCAAGCAGATGAAGTCATGGTTTCTGGGTGTGTTTGTGTGCGTCAGAGTTTCAGTGTTTAATTGCTTCTTGTTACCTTTCCCAGAAAAACACACCCCACCCTCACATTCCTCTCTGCTTTCACACGACAGTAAAACAAACCCACAGTCACGCAATCATGATTTCACATTTAGATTTTATTATTTTTTTGTGTTGAGATTTCAATAAAAGTATTAATAACTGATCATTCAAACATTTTAAACAAGTAAAGAATCATATGAAAGGTTCAGACTGCAGCGGCTGCTCAGTCTGTTATTTTTGTGTTTATGAATCAGGCTTCAGTGCTGAACGCCGTCTGCAGCTCCCAATTTAATTTACATTTGGATATGAAGTCAATAAAAATCATCTAAATATTAGATTTTAATATTTTATGAAAAAATATCTTCAGTCTCATATTTTGTTGTCACATTGCTGCATTATCCTTTTTTCTTTAGCTCACCATTACTACCACTACTACTACTACAAGTAGTACTACTAATAATAACTATACAAGTTGCATCATCACTATTTTGTGTATCTTTTGTAAATAAACATAGCTCTATTATCCATGATAAACACCACAGACTGAACCAAAAACATATTTAACATGTATGAATTACCATTTAAATAAATAAATAACATGTTTACATGTTATGAAAGCAGAGCCAACATCTGCCTAATCAAACACGGTTACACAGATTTATTCGCAGTAACATTTCTTCACTTCCTGATGTTGAATCTGATTTATGTTCATGCAGCATGAAACTCAGTCTGATCCTAATATTTCACATTCAGGCACTCCTTCGAAACTGACTGGAAAATGCTAGAAACACATTAATAAATGTGTTTGTTTGATCTCTCCTATAAAACTAAACTTACCTCTTTCTTGATGTTCACTTTTGGAGTGTTAATAATATTAATGACTTATTAATAAGAAATCCCTGAAGCCAACACACAGAGTCCTGATGCAATTAGGAAATAAAAAGTTAAAGCCTGAGCAATATTTGATATTTGACAAACTCATGTCAGCCTGAGGCCTTCATCAGGGTCATCATCACCTTCCTCGGACCTCGTCCTCGTCTCCGTGCACCTCGGCAGGAGCTGAAGTTCTGCCAGAAACCTGCAGGGACCAAAGCAGAGAGTCAAGACAGGAAGTGAGAGCAGAAACTTTTAAAATGACAGCCACCATAACAGCCAAATAAACTGCCTCCTGACAAAGTGCAGCTTGTTCTTTTCACACCTGAACATTTTCTACAAGCCACCAAAACGTCACCAAAAACGACCAAAGAGGAGAAGGAAGCAAAGCCATCGAACGGACAGAATACAGCAAATGTTCCATAAACAGTGATAACACAGCTGTTTTCAAACTTTGTTTTTCATTTGCAAATTCAACGACACGTTTTTAGGTCTGCATCACAAAGATCCGGCCGTGAGTCCTCATTTATTCAGTTATTATTCAGTTATTGTTCATACCTTCTTCCGAATGAAGTATACATGGAAATTGTTTTGTACTTTGGGGCGGGGTTGATACATGTTTATTGTAGTGTAAATTCAGCGCCACTGACGGAGTATTACGTCACACAGGCCGTGCGCATGGACCGAGGCCTCGGCGGGTTATTCCACTTCGCCATCTGCTACCGACAGTAATGAATTTTTGATGCTCCTGGATTTGATTTACTTTAAACAAAATGAGTAAAACTGTTCTCCTCTGGGCTCTCCTCTCTTTGATTGTCCAGGTTTCTGTTACTGAAGGTGAGCGCCAGGATTTTATTCATTACAACTGTCAATTAAAATGCTGCTTTAAGGTTTTAATGTTGCTTTAAAATTACAAATACCACAGAGGATAAGTGTGCTGTGTGAAATTATTATCACTGACGTTGTTGTTGCTGTCATAGCGTTATTGTACTTTTCTTGGGCTTCATTTAAATTAGAAGTTTAGACACAAAAAAACGAGTAACTGTGTTTGCAAACACAGAAAAAAGAAAAAAAAATGGTGTTGAAAAAAAAGGAAGATTTCCAAAAGCGGGAAAAATAAAACAAAACAAACAAAAAAGATAAACTGGTGTCTGTGTTTGTGGTGTGAGTCCCAAACAGCCCAGTATGATTTTAATGAACTAAAACGAATCCTGATAAATGTTACAAAAGAATTAGATTCTTCTTTTTCTTGGACTTTATTCCACTTATAAATTTGGTCTGTGAAACTGGTAAAGGTGGCTTCATGCTCAGGCTCTTACAGAAACTCATTTCTGAGCAGGTGAAGTCATCTTTACTGGCTGTGCGTCACAGTTTCAGGTGCTTCTCAGGTGTGTCACCTTTCCCAGAAACACACACACCCCACCCTCACATCCCTCCTGTTCTTCAACATTCTCAGGTTATGAAACATAATGAAAATGTGAGAAATGCAAACAAAAGAGATTTTAATGACAACTTAAAGTTGGAGTTGTTTTTAAAAAAGTTATAATATATATAATACACAATAATTATTAAAGCATTATGCTAAAATGCTGTATTTTACAGTCTCAGACTGTGGGATTTGTCAACCTTTAAAAGTAAAGGAAAAAAATCCAACAAAGGCTGTGTCCAAAACAATAAAAATAAAAATAAAGCAAAACCTAAAATTGTGGGAATAAAAAGGGGAAACTTGTGTCCATAAACAGAGAGAAAAAAATCGAAAATTTGGTGTTTATGTCTCTGTGAGTCCACAAACTGAACAATATGAGTCTAATCACCAAAACCAACACTGACAACTGTAACTAAATATGAACGCAAAGTGGAAAGCATGTGAAACAAATGAAACCAAAATCATTCAGAAGTATAATAATGGAGTTTAAGAGGCGACAGTCAGGAGAAGAGCTGCTGAAATTCCAGCTGAAGCTGAACACAAAGGTTTCCTCAGAGTCTGTCTGACTGTTAGAGTCCTCAGCTTACCGTCAGCGGCTGAAGCCAAACTTCTCTGTTCAAACCGAAGAAATCCAAAGAGCTGCAGCAGAGTTCAACTCTCCCTCAGAGCCTTTGGAAACACACACGAGTCACTGCTTCTGCTCCGAAGCCAGAGCCGAGAGGCAGGTTTTCCTCTCTTTGGTTGATAAGAGTTATGCAAAGAGGTGGAGACATGACCGCTCCTGATTTGCTCTCTGTGAAACTGCCTCACGCTCCTCCTCGGTGTGCGCTGCGTCTGTGTCACTATTCGTGCTGCTGAAGTTGATACTGTCAGACTCTGACATGCTGAGCAACACTCAGAGCAACACTGTGAGCAGCTCTGTGAGCAGCTCTGTGAGCAGCTCCACTTCAGCAGAGTTGATTTATCACTAACATACATCAGATTTGACCAGCTTTGATTTGAAGGCAGCAACAACATCACACACTTTCAGGGCCTTTCCTAAAGTTACCAAAACACACCGAATGTTCTTGTGGTTTAATGAACATAGTAAAAGTGGAAAGCATGTGAAACAAATGAAACCAAAATCATTCAGAAGTATAATAATGGAGTTTAAGAGGCGACAGTCAGGAGAAGAGCTGCTGAAATTCCAGCTGAAGCTGAACACAAAGGTTTCCTCAGAGTCTGTCTGACTGTTAGAGTCCTCAGCTTACCGTCAGCTGCTGAAGCCAAACTTCTCTGTTCAAACCGAAGAAATCCAAAGAGCTGCAGCAGAGTTCAGCTCTCCCTCAGAGAGGAAAAGCCTGCTTCTGGATAGCCTGCTGAGAGGCAGGCTTTCCTCTCTTTGGTCGATAAGAGTTGGTGCAAAGAGGTGGAGACGTGACCGCTCCTGATTTGCTCTCTGTGAGAGGCTCTCTCGCTGCTCGGTGCTGCTGAAGCTGACACTGCCAGACACTATGCTGAGCAGCGCAGCGCTCTGAGCAATCTAATCAGGTTAGGTTGTTTGCGAGAACAAAGACATTAAAATAATCCTTTTATAAATGTGATGAATATGAAGAAACAGTTCTGTTGTTTTCAAGTGGAACTGTCTGATGATGTCACCACATCCCACCTGCTGAACCTTTGCTGTGCATCTGTGCCACAGGCTTGGCTGTTTACACTAATCAGTGCTGCACAAATCAGAAGTTACAGTTTGACCTTTAACCTCTCTGCTCTGTGTTGTTTCCTCTTTCAGTCCAGATAAATGTCACAGTTGGAGAGAACGTCACTCTGCCATTCCAAGCTCCAAAGAACTTCTCCATCATAGCTGTGAAGTGCAACAGAGCTGACCTGAAACCAACATATTTCTTTTTGTACCGAGACGGACTCCTTTATTCAGATGAACAGCATCCATCTTTTGAGAACCGAGTGGAGCTACAGAAGAAGGATGGAAACGTGTCTTTCATTCTGAAGAATGTGACGACGGCTGATAATGGAACATACGAGTGTCTTGTCGTTCAGAGAGGAAAAAATGTCTCTAAGAAGGAGCTCAACATAAACATCACCCTGAGTGTTGCTCCAGGTGAGTGAGCAGAGTTCAGTGTGTCTGTGATCAGAGGTGAAGCTGCTTCCTGGTTGTTGATGTTTGTTTCTAAAGATGTTGTTGATGAGACTTTGTAGAAAGCAGCTGGTCTGAGTGATGTGATCAGAGTGCAGTAGATAATGTCTGACAGCAGTTTGAAGAGGAAATGGATTCTGTTCTGTTCTTCACTCATCACCTACCTGACAGCTGACACCTCACACCTGTTTCTACCTGCAGGTCCAACAGGAGGAACCACAGAGGATGGAGGGAAGAAGGATGGAAGGAAGGAGGATGGAGGGAAGGAGGATGGATCTGTTGGACTGATAGTTGTTGTGTCAGTTCCTGCTGTGGTTGTCCTTCTTCTTGTTGTTGCTGTTGTTGTTGGTTTTTGGATCTACAGCAAACATCAAGAACAGCAGAGTCAGGATTTAAACTCTCCTCCTCCTCAAGCTCAGACTCAAATGTCTCTGAGCTCCTTCCAGCTGAACTCTGAGCTTCCTGCTGCTGTTCCACTTCTCAGTGTTGTCCCTGAACACAGAGACAGAAATGACCTGAGAACAGACGGCATCCAGCAGGACCCCACAAACACCCCTGATTTCACTCTGACACTTGAGGAAGAACCACTTCATCATCCTCAGCAAACAGCAGGACTACATCAGGAGGCAGTGACATCACCTGGTTATGAACATCCAGGATGTGATGGCCTCATGGAGCCAAAAGGTCACCTGTAGGTTCAGTTTGCGAGAACAAAGACATTAAAATAATCCTTTATAAATGTGATGAATATGAAGAAACAGTTCTGTTGTTTTCAAGAGGAACTGTCTGATGATGTCACTGCACCACACCTGTACAGTTCTAAAAGGTCGCCCAATAGGAGCACAGAGCTCTGATCACCTGCTGTGATGCAGTGACTGTGAGGAGCAGGTCTCATCTTTAACTTTATTAGTTTATTAATTAAGAATCTGGTTTATTTTACAACCTTTGTTGGAGTAAAAACTGATTCATTGTTTCTGTTTTGTGTGTGATGAAGTTGATGTAACTGCAGATTTAAGCATCACAATCTAAAACATTAAACCTGGAGTATTAACAATTGATGGACTGAGTGGTTTGGTTATTACAAACACTTTATGACAGCTTTTTAAAATCAGGTATCAATACATAGAGTCAAACACATGGTTTTAGTTATATATTTTTCATGATCACACTCTAACCCATAAAGTTTCCAGGGAAGCTGCTCTAAAGAACCAGGAGTCTTCTGAAAGCACAGAAAGTAAAGCAGGCACAGATGAAGGCCGTGTGGGGGTGAGAGGTTAGCACTGGAGGCTCACAGCCAGAAGGAGGGAATCCACCAGCCAGCCGGAGCCTTTCTTCCATGTTCTGCGTTCAAAGAGTCGGTGATCGAGACACAGGAAAGTGCTGAGGTCACTGCAGCTTCCTGTAGAGCCTTATACACGCGTGAGTCGCCTCCTGCTGGTCATTAAAAAGAATGCAGGAGTGAGGTTTTGTTTATTGGAGCTGAATGCGACATCCAACTTTTATCCTGCCTGTGCTGAGGAATCATTAGTGACAGTCACAGTATAAAAGCGTTAAGCTTTGGAAAACTCTGAAGGTCATGACTGACTGCAGTCAGGTTTCATTCAGACGATCACTCTGACCTCTGCAGATTTACTTTGAAGGTTTGAAGACTGTCGGCCTTAAAGAAGACGCCACTCACTCTGGTCCTGATCACAGCTCTCTCACCTGCACAGAGGAGTAGAAAGTTTAAGTGACACGAAAATAAACTGATTTGTTTAACAGCAGCTGACTCAGATCGTTTTGGTTTCAGTCTCATCATCTCTCTGAGACGACACTGAAACTACAAGATATTCATCTAAACATCATCAACATTTTACCCTCACAGCACAGAGCAGAACACCTGATTCTCACCCAGCTGTGTGTCACAGAAAACTGATCTCCATCAGCAGTTAGTGGTCCAATAGGACTCAACCTTTTACAGACTATTCACTAATGCAGTTACAGGATTGTTTAAGGCCCATTTACTTTGCTTTATTGGTTAAAAAAAAAAAAAAAACACTATTTCCTTTTTCCTGTTTTACACTGAAAATCCAGAAGCTCGTGTCGAGTTTACAGGTTGATTCTTAGCGTGTACTCTGCAGAGAGACAGAAGGTATCAAATAAAGAAAATCTCAGCCTGTACATCAGGGACTTGTTGACTTATAGAAGAGAAAATGAAACATTCAGCAGGAGTTAATCATGTTCCAGTGAGGATCAAACACTGAAGTATCTGTGACTCTAAAAGGCTGTTCAGCCCCTCAGACAGACGAGGATGGAGCATCCAGCACGTTTCTGCTTCGATGTGGTCTCAAACCTGCTGCTCTTCTCTCACCTCAGTTTGAATATGAGCTCTTTTCTACAATGAGCACAGATTCACATTTATCAAAATTAATTCTTTCCAACACGCTTCATCTTTTCATAACCAGGAGTCGCCCTCTACTGGTCGTTAAAAAGAATGCAGATGTGATGCTTCGTTGGTCACTGTGGGAGCTGCAGCAACATGCAGAAAACTGGAGATTGGATTGAAATGCAGAGGTGCGTAACAGCTGGATAATACTTGCTTGGGTCAGAACCGCAGACCACACCTGCCCTCCATCTATCACACCTGCTCAGTTCAAGCAGTGGTGCGTTTGTGTTCAGATTTCCAAGCCTCACTGTGCCTGACCCACAGCTTTCTTTTAACCTTTATGTTGTGGGTAAAATGTTTGAGAACCATTTCTCATTTACAAACATGACCTTAAAGCTTCTCCTCAGTGAGGCTAAAGTGGAGATTCTCCGTGCCTACATCAGACCCTTCGACCGAGGGTCTCGGTTCGTGTAGCCTCTGAATGAACAGCTCCCGAGGAAAAAGTGCAGTTAAAGGCTTAAAGAACATCCAGAAACTGGGATGTGAAATGTTTAGCTGTCATGAATCAAAGTGTTTCCACAGAGCTGGTGAGAAAAAGGTGACACTGAAGCTTTGAGGTTTATTTCACACTCACAGACTTTTTCCTCGACACTGAAGAAACCACTGTGACACAAACACGGTGATGACAGCATGATTTTACTCGCTGGTGAATGTTAACATGAAGGCTAAGGTAGATTAAACCAACCAAATCCTATTAAAACAACAACAAAAATATTACTTTAACAAAGATTTCAACAGTTTTAGATTTTATTCTCTGTGAAACGCCCACAGCTTCACTTTCAGCTGATGCATTTTCACAGGAAACTTGACAGCCACAGAGAAAAAGTCACAGACACGAACAACAACTCAAAAGGTGGAATCCACCGAGGGTTAAAAAGAGGCTGTTTTGGAAAGAAAGGGTTAATTTTAAAACTGTTGATCTGTGCGATGAAAACAGAGATGAAGGTGCTTTCCCAGCATTAATCTCTGTCCAGGTTGGATGGTTCAGCTGCCACAATGAGGTCATTTCCTGTCAGATGAGGACTCTAAGGTGTTTTTCCAAGATGGGAATTTTGGCATCTCGCTTGTGCACATTCAGGAGATAACCTGTAGAACCTGAGGCGCTTGGCCATTACTGCAAACAGTTACTGCATTCTGATTCAGTCATCACATATACAAAGTACATGACTCTGCATACAAGCCTACCACACTGCATTTCATGCACATTGTTATCTGTGGGTGCACACACACACACACACACACACACACACACACACACACACACACACACACACACACACACACACACACACACACACACACACACACCTGGGCCCCACACTGTGCCTTATCCCAATCATTGTCCCCCTGAAAGGGCAGTACCCAATAGAAAACCAGGATGTTACCATATTTGGCAGGTCGGGTCTAAATTAGGAGCGGTGTTAAAGTGTTTGACCATCATACCAAATGCATTCACTACAAGACTTTGATCAATAAGAGTAGAGTGGAGGTTACCTGCTCAGTTTTTATTCTTCTCTGTGCACAATAACTCACAAAGTAGTTATAAACTGTGTCGTATGAACAGGATTTACTTGGTAATAACTCATTATTCTAATAACAGTGACAAACATGTTGCAACAAAGAAGCCGATTACTGACACTGTAAACAATGAAGAAATTAATAGAAAGCTTTCGATCACTTACTGTCCGTCTGCAGGCGCACACTCTCAACAACGGCCATGAGGAAAGACCCCGCCAGCTCTTAGGTGATGGCTAAAACTCCCATGCTCCCTTTTATCAGAGCAGTCCCATAGTGTTTAACTCAGAAGGCCCCAAAGCTCCAGCTGTTTCCTTTGTATTCAGATCATTTGTTGGAATGAACCAAAAATCCAAAAACAGAGACACGGGGTCCTAGAACCAGGACCATGACACAGACTGATTAGAGGGGCTGTAGTGACAATCCATCCACCAAAAGGCCATTTGAGGGAATCTGAAGCATTTCCAACACGTTGTGGCGAAAAGACTGACGTCTGCGATGTCTGTTACTTTTAATAATTTATCATTTAAAGCTTAAAAACGTCTAAAAAACTTGAGCTCACGATGAAGAGATAAAAAATATGTTCCAAAAAGGATTAAAAACAGGGCATAAACCTCAGAACCAACAACCACTACAACCAGGTGTACAACGTACTTTTCCTTGTATACTTGTGTACAATGATAATAAAACTGAATCTAATCTAAACCACACATGGCTGAAAAACTGCGTGGCCTGTGGAAACTTTGACTCCAACAGGAAAAATATGACACCTGGGACTTTCCTGAAAGTCAAACATGAAGGTGAGTCAGCCTAAACAGCACCTGTTAACAAACAAAGAAACAAAAAAAATCTAGAATTTTCTTCATGGTGATTCAAAACCAGCTTCTTGAGTAAAGTCAGTGGTGAGTGAGAAGGGGAAGCTTCAAACCATAAACCATGCTGTCTGCTTACTTTTACATAATGAGCTAATATGGGCTGAAGGACCCTCACAATGCCTGCATCAGATACAACTCTCTCATGTGTGCTCACATGCACCCACAAAAACCCTCATCGGGGTCTTCATGGCCCAAAAGGGCAAAACTGAAGAAGGGCCCCACAGGGGTTGTGTCAGGTGGAAAAATCTGCCAAATCAACCATGTGACCAAATGTAGCTTTTCAGCAACATTCTGGTTCACACTAATCGGTAGGGTAATGTAACATGGGCCATGTACCGGCCCTGCACTGTGGGGTCCAGGTGGCAGCCCCCTGTGGGCCCTGGTACTGGTGTGAAATGCAGTGTACGTGTGGGCACCACATTGTGGGGCCTGGATGCTACCCTGGTAGGGCCCCACACCTAGATCACTGTGGGCTCCTCTCTGGTTAGTGGGGGCAGCCCACTCAACAGGGCCCACAAGTCAGGCCGGTTCCAGGGCCCAGGAGGTAGAGCGGGTCATTCACTAACTGGAAAGCTTGTCGTTCAATTCCTGGTTGTTCCAGTCTGTATGCCAAAGTATCCTTGGACAAGATACTGAACCCCAAGTAGCTCTGATGTGTTCAGAGTGAATGTGTGTGAATGTTAGGCAGAAGGCATAGAAACTGTTTGGGTGAATGAGGAATGAACAGGACACCGTGAGAAGGTGCCTGCAACCAAACACTGAGAGGCTCAAATAGCTGAATGATGAGCTTAGAGTACAAACATGTTCTCAGAAATATTTTTTCAGTTTCATAGAAAAATGACTCATTGGAGAAGGAAATGATTCACACTGAAACTCCTGAGATTTTTCTCAAACAGTGAACCAGGCCTCTCACTGTCAGCCTGCATCCACCTCTGCTGCAGCTTGGTCCTGGTTCAGAGCTGCAGGTCAGATTACAGCTGTGATTCCCAGTCATACAGTAAATACTGCACAGAGTTTCCTCTATATTCAGTCTGTGTTTGTGAAGCCAACACAGACCTGATAGATAAAAGCTTTTCACAGGCACATTTAAGGCTCCTTTCAAAAGTGTCCTGAGGATTAATTAGGAAGATGATCGATGGATGTTTGATCGTCTAACCATCGAGCAGGACAGCTCACATTCACTATCAGACAGATTATTGATGAGAAGACACGTCAACTTATTATGAATAAATATTTTTACTGAACTTTTTATCTCATTACAAAAACTTCAGATAAAGTAAAATTTACATCAGTCAGACACAGAAAGAGCTTCTTCAGCAATAACGCTGGCCTAGTCTCCAAAAATGAAATTAAAATAAATTAATGATATTATTAAATAAATTAATTGTATATATGTACATGTATACACACAGACAGAATCCTGAAACAGAAACTCAGAAAGGAGAGTGCACACAGACCATCAGAGGTGAAACTTTGCATCAA
>CM024194.1:7292035-7342003 GCA_013435755.1 Amphilophus citrinellus
TCTGGACAGGATGTCAGTTTGTCCTGCATGACGCTCAAACAAGAAACACAGTCACATTTGTGGAGTGGAGCAAATATGGGCTGAAGAAAGGAAATCTGCTTTTGTACCGGGATGAGCGGTTTGATCCAGAAAACCAGCATCCATCCTTTAAGAACCGGGTGGAGCTGCAGGACAGACAGATGAAGGATGGAGACGTGTCTGTGATTCTGAAGGACGTGACGTTTAATGATACTGGGACATACGAGTGTCGTGTTGAGACACAAGAAAACCGCAGGAAGAGAGCGAATGATGACCCCATCAGAACCATCACCCTGAGTGTTGTTGCTCCTCCTCCAGGTGAGTGAGCAGAGTTCAGTGTGTCTGTGATCAGAGGTGAAGCTGCTTCCTGGTTGTTGATGTTTGTTTCTAAAGATGTTGTTGATGAGACTTTGTAGAAAGCAGCTGGTCTGAGTGATGTGATCAGAGTGCAGTAGATAATGTCTGACAGCAGTTTGAAGAGGAAATGGATTCTGTTCTGTTCTTCACTCATCACCTACCTGACAGCTGACACCTCACACCTGTTTCTACCTGCAGGTCCAGGAGGAGGAACCTCAGAGGATGGAGGATCTGTTGGACTGATCGTTGGTCTGTCAGTTGCTGCTGTGCTTCTTGTTGCTGCTGTTGGTTTTGTGATCTACAGGAAACATGAAGGACAGCAGAGTCAGGGTTCATATCATCCTCCTGCTGAACAGCACAGTGTCTGAAATGTTTCTACAGCTGAAAATGAAACATTTTGAAAAGTGTCTCATCAGTCTTGTTACGTCCTCCAATAACGTTCTATGGTTGCAATGTTGAATTTGATTATTTTTGAACTTTTTTAGAGGGTTAAAAAGATCTTGTTTTAGTCACTCATTTCTTCCAGGGAAGCTGTCACTCAACACTGACTGATCGGAAAACTGTTTCCGTGAACTCAGCGTAATGGAAACAGCAGCTGGGTGAACAGATGGCTTCCTGGAAAAAATGAAATATTTATGGAGTACAGACGGATAATGGTGTTTGTGCTTGTGTGTGCACATGTATTTTGTTTCCTGCCTGATAAATGTCAGACAGTGTGTTCTGTTTACTTTGCAAACAATCTGATCTCTTTGTAAGGTAAAAAAAAAGAAAGGAGGGGGGGTTTGTAGTTCATCTTCAGGTAGTTTCTGGTTTACCTGCACAGCATTATTCAGCAGCTCAGTGTCAGAGCTGTGTGAGTTTAATGATGCACAGTAAGAGATTCTTGCATCCTTCCTTCACCTCATGTTTTTCCTCAAAGCCAATGAAAAAGGATTATCAATCAGACATGAGAGGATTTTGGACTACTTGACCACAGCCCAGGACAGGATCACAGTCTTAGTCCACAGTGTCTCGTACCCTGGCCTGTTTACTGCTATTGAAATACTTCTTACTTTGTTTGAAAGACTGAAAGAATTCAGTTTGTTCCTGTCATTGAGCTGAACAGACAGAATCAATAAAGGTGGAAACCAGCCTGAGAGCCGAGGAGGTGGGAGAGAAGTTAATCCAGTACCTCAGAGCTCTGAAACAGGCTCTGACTGATTTGGATATCAAATGTGGATGCAAAGTTTCACCTCTGATGGTCTGTGTGCACTCTCCTTTCTGAGTTTCTGTTTCAGGATTCTGTCTGTGTGTATACATGTACATATATACAATTCATTTATTTAATAATATAATTAATTTATTTTAATTTCATTTTTGGAGACTAGGCCAGCGTTATTGCTGAAGAAGCTCTTTCTGTGTCTGACTGATGTAAATTTTACTTTATCTGAAGTTTTTGTAATGAGATAAAAAGTTCAGTAAAAATATTTATTCATAATAAGTTGACGTGTCTTTTCTCATCAATAATCTGTCTGATAGTGAATGTGAGCTGTCCTGCTCGATGGTTAGAGGATCAAACATCCATCGATCATCTTCCTAATTAATCCTCAGGACACTTTTGAAAGGAGCCTTAAATGTGCCTGTGAAAGCTTTTATCTATCAGGTCTGTGTTGGCTTCACAAACACAGACTGAATATAGAGGAAACTCTGTGCAGTATTTACTGTATGACTGGGAATCACAGCTGTAATCTGACCTGCAGCTCTGAACCAGGACCAAGCTGCAGCAGAGGTGGATGCAGGCTGACAGTGAGAGGCCTGACTGTGTGTTCACTGTTTGAGAAAAATCTCAGGAGTTTCAGTGTGAATCATTTCCTTCTCCAATGAGTCGTTTTTCTATGAAACTGAAAAAATATTTCTGAGAAAATGTTTGTACTCTAAGCTCATCATTCAGCTATTTGAGCCTCTCAGTGTTTGGTTCCAGGCACCTTCTCACGGTGTCCTGTTGCCTGTGATCTCTGCCTGCTGACCTTTGACCTGGTCTATCATCCATACACCAGTCAGGCCCAAATCTTTTCAAATACCCTCAACGTGTCAACAGATCTGCAACTTTATGGGAGTCAGAGAAAGAGACTATATGTCCTCCAACTCATATCAGCAGAGAGACTCATTTCCTCATCATCTCCTGAGTAACCTCTGAACCAGAAATTCCCACAAACCTTCACAGAAGAGAACAAATCCCACATAGTTATCATATAGTGATCAAAGCATAACTCACAGTTAAAACATCTGAAGTGGGCAAAAAGCCTGGAGATTTCTCAGCCTGACTGGAATGAATTACAGCTGGATGTCATGTGATCCTCTGTGAAACCTGTCAGCAGATCCTGACTCTGTAACTTGATAAGATGGTTTCAGACTTCAAATGTGGAGGCAAAGTCAGTCTTATTCATTCCTCATTCACCCAAACAGTTTCTATGCCTTCTGCCTAACATTCACACACATTCACTCTGAACACATCAGAGCTACTTGGGGTTCAGTATCTTGTCCAAGGATACTTTGGCATGCAGACTGGAACAACCAGGAATTGAACGACAAGCTTTCCAGTTAGTGAATGACCCGCTCTACCTCCTGGGCCCAGGAACCGGCCTGACTTGTGGGCCCTGTTGAGTGGGCTGCCCACACTAACCAGAGAGGAGCCCACAGTGGGATAGGTGTGGGACCCTACCAGGGTAGCACCCAGACCCCACAATGTGGTGCCCACACGTACACTGCATTTCACACCAGTATGAGGGCCCACAGGGGGCTGCCACCTGGACCCCACAGTGCAGGGCCGGTACATGGCCCATGTAACATTACCCCACCAATTAGTGTGAACCAGAATGTTGCTGAAAAGCTACTTTTAGCCACTCACATGGTTGATTTGACAGATTTTTTCCACCTGACACAACCCCTGTGGGGCCCTTCTTTAGTTTTTCCCTTTTGGGCCATGAAGACCCCGACGAGGGTTTTTGTGGGTGCATGTGAGCACACATGAGAGAGTTGTATCTGATGCAGGCATTGTGAGGGTCCTTCAGCCCATATTAGCTCATTATGTAAAAGTAAGCAGACAGCATGGTTTATGGTTTGAAGCTTCCCCTTCTGACTCACCACTGACTTTACTCAAGAAGCTGGTTTTGAATCACCATGAAGAAAACTCTAGATTTTTTTGTTTGTTTGTTTGTTTGTTTTTAAAAAAAACTCTAGTTTATAGGAGCAGGTGCTGTTTCGGCTGACTCACCTTCATGTTTGACTTTCAGGAAAGTCCCAGGTGTCATATTTTTCCTGCACTGTTGGAGTCAAAGTTTCCACCAGTGTGTCTCATATCCTGGCCTGTTTACTGCAAATGAATTACTTCTTATTTTGCTGTAAGTCAGAAAGAACTTTGTTTGTTTCTGTCATTGAGCTGAACAGGAAACACATAGTTTTGGTAATCAGAAGGGGAAATCTGCTGTTATAAGGAAAGCTTCAGGGGCACAGGTGTGGGGAATCAGAGCCAGGAGGAAGTGAAGGAACCTGAAAAACCAGCCTATCCCCCCAGGTTCTGGCGTGTTCGTTTATTAAACAGAAATTAGACAATAGAACGGAATAAGGAGTCCAATTATTAAATTTAATGAAGCCATGTCAAACAGTTTACAGATTAATCTGGGTCAGACTGCATACCATACTCGTGTGAGATGGCATGAAGTACTGGCACTTTCTAATTCAAGTTACAGTTGTCATATAGTCGCAGCTTATCAGTCTTGGTTACATCATTATACAAAACAAGAAATGTGAAAAACAGAGAAATTCAACAACAGGGTGACCTCGAAGTCTCCGTTTCTATCATTGTTTAGTCTTCTTCAGTGTACAGTCAGAACACAAAGGTCATGATGACACAGAACACTATAAGCTTCTGCATTTTTCATCAGTTAAGTTATTTTCCAGACAGATTTCTCAGGGAAGTAAACGTACATTTAGTAAAGACAAACATATAGCATGAACCTCATGAAACTTCATAAAAACTCATTTCCTTCAGAAGCCACGCAGTTTTTCAGCCATGTGTGGTTTAGATTAGATTAGATTCAGTTTTATTATCATTGCTCCATCCTCGTCTGTCTGAGGGGCTGAACGGCCTTTTAGAGTCACAGATACTTCAGTGTTTGATCCTCACTGGAACATGATTAACTCCTGCTGAATGTTTCATTTTCTCTTCTATAAGTCAACAAGTCCCTGATGTGCAGGCTGAGATTTTCTTTATTTGATAGCCTCTGTCTCTCTGCAGAGTACACGCTAAGAATCAACCTGTAAACTGGACACAAGCTTCTGGATTTTCAGTGTAAAACAGGAAAAAGGAAATAGTGTTTTTTTTTTTTTTTTAACCAATAAAGCAAAGTAAATGGGCCTTAAACCATCCTGTAACTGCATTAGTGAATAGTCTGTAAAAGGTTGAGTCCTATTGGACCACTAACTGCTGATGGAGATCAGTTTTCTGTGACACACAGCTGGGTGAGAATCAGGTTTGCAGACGTGTTCTGCTGTGAGGGTAAAATGTTGATGATGTTTAGATGAATATCTTGTAGTTTCAGTGTCGTCTCAGAGAGATGATGAGACTGAAAACAAAACGATCTGAGTCAGCTGCTGTTAAACAAATCAGTTTATTTTCGTGTCACTTAAACTTTCTACTCCTCTGTGCAGGTGAGAGAGCTGTGGTCAGGACCAGAGTGAGTGGCGTCTTCTTTAAGGCCGACAGTCTTCAAACCTTCAAAGTAAATCTGCAGAGGTCAGAGTGACCGTCTGAATGAAACCTGACTGCAGTCAGTCATGACCTTCAGAGTTTTCCAAAGCTTAACGCTTTTATACTGTGACTGTCACTAATGATTCCTCGGCACAGGCAGGATAAAAGTTGGATGTCGCATTCAGCTCCAATAAACAAAACCTCACTCCTGCATTCTTTTTAATGACCAGCAGGAGGCGACTCACGCGTGTATAAGGCTCTACAGGAAGCTGCAGTGACCTCAGCACTTTCCTGTGTCTCGATCGCTGAGTCTTTAAACGCAGAACATGGAAGAAAGGCTCCGGCTGGCTGGTGGATTCCCTCCTTCTGGCTGTGAGCCTCCAGTGCTAACCTCTCACCCCCACACGGCCTTCATCTGTGCCTGCTTTACTTTCTGTGCTTTCAGAAGACTCCTGGTTCTTTAGAGCAGCTTCCCTGGAAACTTTATGGGTTAGAGTGTGATCATGAAAAATATATAACTAAAACCATGTGTTTGACTCTATGTATTGATACCTGATTTTAAAAAGCTGTCCTAAAGTGTTTGTAATAACCAAACCACTCAGTCCATCAATTAATAATATTCCAGGTTTAATGTTTTAGATTGTGATGCTTAAATCTGCAGTTACATGAACTTCATCACACACAAAACAGAAACAATGAATCAGTTTTTACTCCAACAAAAGTTGTAAAATGAACCAGATTCTTAATTAATAAACTAATAAAGTTAAAGATGAGACCTGCTCCTCACAGTCACTGCATCACAGCAGGTGATCAGAGCTCTGTCCTCCTATTGGGCGACCTTTTAGAACTGTACAGGTGTGGTGCAGTGACATCATCAGACAGTTCCTCTTGAAAACAACAGAACTGTTTGTTCATATTGATCACATTTATAAAGGATTGTTTTAATGTCTTTGTTCTTGTAAACTGAACCTACAGGTGACGTTTTGGCTCCATGAGGCCATCACATCCTGGATGTTCATAACCAGGTGATGTCACTGCCTCCTGATGTAGTCCTGCTGTTTGCTGAGGATGATGAAGTGGTTCTTCCTCAAGTGTCAGAGTGAAATCAGGGGTGTTTGTGGGGTGCTGCTGGATGCCGTCTGTTCTCAGGTCATTTCTGTCTCTGTGTTCAGGGACAACACTGAGAAGTGGAACAGCAGCAGGAAGCTCAGAGTTCGGCTGGAAGGAGCTCAAAGACATTTGAGTCTGAGCTTGAGCAGGAGGAGAGTTTAAATCCTGACTCTGCTGTTCTTGATGTTTCCTGTAGATCCAAAAACCAACACCAGCAGCAACAAGAACCACAGCAGGAACTGACAGACCAACTATCAGTCCAACAGATCCTTCCTCCTTCCTTCCATCCTCCTTCCCTCCATCCTCCTTCCCTCCATCTTCCTTCCCTCCATCCTCTGTGGTTCCTCCTGTTGGACCTGCAGGTAGAAACAGGTGTGAGGTGTCAGCTGTCAGGTAGGTGATGAGTGAAGAACAGAACAGAATCCATTTCCTCTTCAAACTGCTGTCAGACATTATCTACTGCACTCTGATCACATCACTCAGACCAGCTGCTTTCTACAAAGTCTCATCAACAACATCTTTAGAAACAAACATCAACAACCAGGAAGCAGCTTCACCTCTGATCACAGACACACTGAACTCTGCTCACTCACCTGGAGGAGGAGCAACTCTCAGGTAGATGATGCTGAGGAGCTTCCATGAGCGTGTTTTTCCCATGAAAACACGACACTCATATGTTCCAGTATCATTAATCGTCACATTCTTCAGACTCACAGACACGTCTCCATCCTTCATCTGTCTGTCCTGCAGCTCCGCCCGTTTCTTAAAGGATGGATGCTGGTTAACTGGATCGAGGTGCCCATCTCGTACTAAAAGGACATATTTTTCTCCCAGGTCAGATCGGCTCCAATTTACAGCTATGAAGCTGATGTTATTTGGAGCTTGACATGTCAGAGTGACCTTGTGTCCAGCTGTGGCAATTATCTGACCTGAAAGAGGAAACCACACAGAGCAGAGAGGTTAAGGGTAAAACTGTAACTTCTGATTTGTGCAGCACTGATTAGTGTAAACAGCCAAGCCTGTGGCACAGATGCACAGCAAAGGTTCAGCACAGTTCCCTTAAAGGTGTAGGTCAGGGCTCTTCAACTCCAGGCTTCAAGGTCTGGTGTCCTGCAGGTTTTAGATGTGTCCCTGATCCAACACACCTGAATCAAATGGCTGAATTACCTCCTCAGTGTGCAGTCAAGTTCTCCAGAGTCCTGCTAATGACTTCTATATTTGACTGTGTTGGACACATCTAAAGGGGACACATCTAAAAGTTGCATGACATAGGCCCTCTAGGCCCGGATTTGAGGATCCCTGTTGTAGGTATTGTAGGTAAGGGAGTGGGGCTTCCTGGTTAATGTCTCAGCACTCTGGATGTTGCTTGGCACATGTGCAGTAGAAGAATAGCATTTTCATCTAATGTGTCAACTTTTAAAACCTTCGTTTGGACAAAGTCATCAAACTTTTAATGTTTTTTTTTTTTTTTCAGATTTGACTGATTTTGTGAAAAACTTTGGCCTCTGAAACCAAAACTTTCTTTCTGCTGCCTTTAAAATTAAAATCACTGTCAGTCCAGCTGTGAGCTGTGATATTCATCACATTTATAAAAGGATTATTTTAATGTCTTTCTTCTCGCAAACATCCTAACCTGATTAGATTGCTCAGAGCGCTGCGCTGCTCAGAGCGCCTGGCAGTGTCAGCTTCAGCAGCACCAAACATGACACGGACGCAGTGCGCACCGAGCAGCGACAGAGCCTCTCACAGAGAGCAAATCAGGAGCGGTCATGTCTCCACCTCTTTGCATAACTCTTATCAACCAAAGAGAGGAAAGCCTGCCTCTCGGCTCTGGCTTCGGAGCAGAAGCAGTGACTCGTGTGTGTTTCCAAAGGCTCTGAGGGAGAGCTGAACTCTGCTGCAGCTCTGTGGATTTCTTCGGTTTGAACAGAGAAGTTTGGCTTCAGCCGCTGACGGTAAGCTGAGGACTCTAACAGTCAGACTCTGAGGAAACCTTTGTGTTCAGCTTCAGCTGGAATTTCAGCAGCTCTTCTCCTGTCGCCTCTTAAACTCCATTATTATACTTCTGAATGATTTTGGTTTCATTTGTTTCACATGCTTTCCACTTTTACTATGATCATTCCACTTTAGATATTATATTCAGAAACATTTTTCCAGAATAGTTTAAGTGTGATAAAAATCACAATGGGCTGTTTGATCAGGAACATAAATATTCCCCTTTATGACTTTCTGAACAATAATTTCCCCCTTTTTGGTTTTGGGGATTTTTGTTTGCTTGTTTTACACAATTTTTCAACTAATGCGTCAACTTTTAAAACCTTCGTTTGGACAAAGTCATCAAATTTTTGTTTGTTTTACACAATTTTTTCTTCCTTTGTATATTTGGGGACACATCCTCCGCTTTTTTCTATCTCTGTTTCTGAGTTTGCAGTTTGTTTGTTTTCCGTTTCTGGCCTCCGTCTCTCTCCGTGATTTTCGCTTCCCTGAACACGATTTGTGATCTACCGCTTCGTGTCCATGAACAGGACATATATATGTTATGAGCCCTTAGACCACATCCACCGACTCTGGAAGAATGGATTCAGAGGTTAAAAACTGTCAGCTTAATGGAGGACATAACAGCAACTCTGAGACTACGGAAGGACACTTATATAAGAAGATGGTCTTCAGTTATTTTGTACCTGGAACAGAGGACTTGAGCTTTTGTGATATTGGATTAAAAAAAAAAATCTTGACTACATGTTTGTAAAAGCTGTTTCTCGGAAAATGAGGTAATGTGTATGTTGATATGTGTGTGGACCATGTCGAGGATTTGTTCTAATAAAAGTAAAACAAAAAAAAAACTGATGTCCCAAAGGCATTCAAGGAGAGGCTGGATAACCTGCCCGCGCTTTTGTTACTGACGTATTTTCATGAAGAGACATGAATGTGAGTTTTTATTCCTCTGGATACAAATGTTTATTATGTTTCCACTTGTTTCTGAACGCGATTTATTTATTTATTTTTTACTTTTTTCCTTCTTGGTTCTGGACGCGGATTTTGATTTTATTTATTTTAACTTTTCAGAGTGGAATTTCTTCCGTGTTTTTTTCACTTCCCTGAACGACGTCATCTGCTCTCTCTCACATGATCCGTGTAAAGGTAATGAACAGTTTCTAGCCTTTAGCGGTGAAACACTCCGTTCACACTACAACACATCGCGTCCTAAACGTGACGGTTTGAACGCTAAACCTGCCCTGATACCATAACTAAAATAAATACAAGCTCCAGCACAGTTCTCCTCCTCTGTGATTATAAAGCCTTATGAATTATTAGCTCACCTGCAGCAGCAGAAACCAGAAAGCAGACGCAGACCACGCCCCCGCAGAGGGCCGCAGGTGTAATCGTTGCCATTCTCGCTGGGAGAAAATCAGCAGAAGTGTCTCTGCCATCCTGTCTTGCTGGCAGTTTCACGGGTAAAAATTCGGCTTCGGATGAGAAAAGTCTGTTTGGAAACCTCACGGCTTTGGCCTCAGCGTGTGTGAAAGCTTTCGGTGTGGGCATCGTGGACTTTTATTTCCCCAGCTTTGGCTGCAGCCTCCGATGGTAATCTGAAAACTGTTCACCCGCTGAATGATTGAATGATATTTCTCCATGATTTTGTTTTTTTTTTTAACTATTTGAACCTCCTGTTTTAATTATTTTATTCATTTTTTTTTCATTTATTTTATGGGCTGTTTTTTTTTCGGGCTCACTTTATTCGTATAATCGCTATGTGAGTAGTTATTATAAAAGTGAATTTAGACAAGAAAAACAGAATAAAAGTTCAACCTAACAGAAACGGTAATTAGGATCGTTTTGGGCTGTTTGTGGGTTCAGATACATAAACACGACTCTTCCACTTTTTAAAAATCATTTGGTTTATTTTTACATTTTCGCTCCCTGTTTCTACACACGGATTTTACAGTTTCATTCCCCCTGATTGGACTTTTTTTGGTTTGTTCCCTCCAGTTTTCCTTGGACACGGTTTTTCTTCTGACCGCTCATATTAACATCCCTGTACGTGAAATAAACATTTTAGTATAAATCAAATCAGCAGCTTCAGACGATGTTCAGAAGTGGAAATGGAATAAATTGGAAATAAAAAATAAAGTATTAAGGACTTTGTATATTGCAGTCTAAATATTTAATATGAAGCTTTATTTGTTTAAAGTGTGTGTGCTCATATCTGCAAACTTAAATACAAACAATAAAAATTAAACGTGAACATCATTGTTCTGTTTTTTCTTTAGTTCAGTTTCATTCATTCTCTGTAATGTGAAAAAAAAAAACATTTCCTTCTATCCATATAATAAAATTTTTTTACTTATTATTTAATGTAATGTAGACAGCAGCGTGCGGACGCACTGAGAGGTTTTTATTACTGACTCACAGAAAAATGGCGGCAGCATGAGTCATGGCTGAGGAATCACTGAGAACTGTGTGATGATCTTTCATTACAAACATGTCTGGCAGGTAGGAGCGGTTTGTGTGAGGGTTGTTGTCCCTGCGTGACAGAAGTGAGTAACAAAGAAAAGAGAGTCACCATTTAAGTGTATTAACTCTCTGAGTCAGCTTTGGGCACAACTAAAAGGCTTGTTTTTATTTTTATCCTCTGATTTCTAAGACTTGAAGAACTTCATTAATAACAAACACATATTGTGATGGTGCTCTGAAGCAGCGGACACGTGACTGATTCCAGTGCATTTTTATACTTTAAAGCATAAATACAAAGAATACAAATAAAATCTTAGAGGCAGAGAGTCCCGACAGCGTCTGTGATTGGAGCACTGACGGCCCATCGAGCTCAGGTTCCTGTCACACACAGCTGGTGTGGTCAGTGTACCATGAACAGACAGACGGACTTTGATATTTAAAGGCTGTTCTGCTCTGTGTGGAGGACAAAGTTCTGATGATCCAGATCTTCAGGTGAATCTTTAGAGGCTGACAGTGAACAGTGCTCAGCAGATCAGAGAAAGGATGAGACTGAAACCAGAACCTCTGAATGGATCTTCATCAGGAGACGAGCAGGAAGCTGATTCCCTTCACCTTCAGCTATAAAATCCATCATGTGACTTCACTTTTCTGCTTCTCTGCATGTACTGGTGACTTTAGAAACTTGTAAAATGTGATGCTTTGTTATGATCAGTGTGAATGAATATTAACAATAAATACTAGATAATAGAAAATAAAAGCACAGGTGTCATAAGTCCAGTTTCTAAATGTGAGAAAAGAAAACAAGAGTTTCAGGATTCAGGAGCTGAACACATTTACACAAACACACCAACACAACAGCACTGAGCAGTCAGGGTGCAGCAATGGTAACAATGAAACAACAGCGCCACCGTGAGGCCAAACTGAGACATTTCACTCTTGTTTAAAAAAGGCCTCTGTACTATATTTAGTATTACTGTATCTCTGAACTGCTAACTCACGTTTCCTGAGTCCACCTCCCATTTCCCCCAAACCTCAAACACAAATCCAAAAACTAAAGCAAATTTCCCAAATTCCCAGACTTTCCCATCAAAACCAAATAATCACTGCAAAAAGCAGTTACCTGTGTGCAAAATCAAGCACTGCGGTCAGATCACACACAACAAGTAATAAATCTATTCACAAAGACCATCTGTTACACACTGCATCACATAATCTAGGATACAGCATCCAGGGCATGTGGTCAGCAGTAAATGTTTATTTCAAGTGTGTGCAGTGAAACGCTGCCATACTCAGAGTGATATGACTGTGCTGAATGTAGATAAACACACAATACATGAATAAAATAACATACAACACAAAGCACATCTCTGTACCACAGATTGAGTCTGCACCATCATGTCTGTGTGGGGTCCGGCCGGAGGACCTCATCCACATCACAGACAATGAGGGGAAACCCCCCCTTTGTGCTGAATCCAGCCCTGACAGGACTCTGCAGTAACATCATCACATGTGTGCTCCATTGTCTCCAGTATCTTCTCCCTGGTGCAGGACTGTCAGTCCAACACCTTCCAGCTCCACACTGAGGAAAACTCCTCTATAGGATTGAGGAAGGGGCTGTGAGGTGGATGGAACACGTTCATGTAGTGCTGGCTGTTTGTGAACTGCTCACGTATCTGGACGGCACGTTGAAAGTTCACATTGTCCCAAACCATGACACATACAGGAGGCACTGCTTGCTGAGTGTCAGATGCAGAGTGTACAGCATGAACAGTGAATGTTCTGATGATGCTGCCACAGAGGATCTGCTCAGACTGGGTTGGAGCCTTTGTCCTGCTTCCTGCAGACAAGGACATGGTGTAGAACGGTTACCCGTATCTCTCGGTGATGACGGTTCTCAGTCAGTTGCACCAGATGTGTCTAAGTGCCTGGATTGTGTTCGCAGTTTGGCCAAAAGAGTGTTTGATTCAAGAAGTTCATTTAGACCTCCGTGGATTTGATTGAAAGAATGAGGTTCAGTGTTTTAGAGCTTCAGAAACACTGTAATAAAACCAGAATGTAAAGGTGTGTGTGTGTGTGTGTGTGTGTGTGTGTGTGTGTGTGTGTGTGTGTGTTTATTCACATATAATACTCATAGTGCTGTATCATTTAAGAGGCGCCTTTCGTACTGATGACAGATAAATAGAAGGTCAGATGAAGCATGATATGAATCACTTGTAGACAGTTTCTGGTGTTCTCAAAGGCTGTGGAAGTTTTCCCTAAAGAGAGAAACTGTGGGAAAATTATTATTCCTGAATTAAAACACCCGAGTTGAATAAGCACATGTTTCCTGTACATGAAACACAACAGCAAAGAAATATTCAGTACACCAAACAAAGTGGAAAAACATCAGTCACACATCTGTCCAGTATGTATCTTAGACTCAATGACAAACCAAACCCACGTCTAAATGTAGTTGTTTTTATTATTTCATAGATGGAATCAGTCAGGTAGGTTATTGTTACACATAAAGAATAAATACATAAATGCAGTTGGACTGCAGGTCATTTGAAGATCTGTCACAACATCTGTTATGAAGTCTTGAGGCCCTTTGGGATCACATGTGAGCAGAGAATAATGTCAGAGAGCCGACTGACTCTGAGCAGTGTGTAGCTGTGTGTCTGAGGTAAAACACTTTGATTTTATTGTTCCCACATCTCTGTATATTCAGTACATTGGTGCGCGTTTTGAGCTATGACCTCACATGTTGCTAAATGCAGCACGCTGATTGGTCAGACCTGTTTGTTCACTTGAGAAAGTCAGAAAAATCGAACTTAATCCAAAAAAATAAATGATGCAAATTTGTCCTGTGAAATGATGCGGTCAGTGTGAACGGCTGCATTAAGAACAGGCGAGTCAGAAAAATATTTTTAATGCACGAAACATTTGCTCAGAGTCTACACGTCCGGTGTGCAAAGGCCCTTAGAGTAACGAACCAGATTGTTTCTGGAAGTCCCACGGGATCTTAGCTCTGTTATTCTCCACCACCCTTTGGGGTGTAACACATTTTGACTTCGGGACTTCCAGGTCATCCTCATACACGTGTTCCTGTAAATTTGCCACCTGGTTATGGTGTTCCAGGTATCTCCTGCCTGCTAGCATCTCTGCACAGCCTGCACCTGAGGTCATTAATCTCTGAGACTGTTTCCTACACAGCCTGGGAGAAATGGATGGATGGATGGATAATCAGACTTCCAGTTTTAAGCCAATCACATTTATACTAACCTTAATTCTCTGTTTATGTTCAAAGCATGCACACTTTTCTATTTATATAGCACTCTTCACAGACAGGAGTCACAAAGTACAGAAAGTAATTCAACTTAGGCCTAAAGCACAATTTAAAAGCAAAAACAGAAAAGACAAATTATTTAAAAAGAAACCATTTGGCTCATTAAAGTCATGTTGAGGTTCAGCTAATTTACAGAAGATAAAGCGTCTGAAAACTGAGCCCTCTGTTTCAGTGGTAAGTGGCTTCAGGTAACACTACAGCAGGGATCCTCACATCCAGGTCTCGAGGTACGGTGTCCTGCAGGTTTTAGATGTGTCCCTGATCCAACACACCTGACTCAAATGGCTGAATTACCTCCTCAGTATGCAGTCAAGTTCTCCAGAGTCCTGCTAATGACTTCTATATTTGACTCAGGTGTGTTGAAGCAGAGACACATCTAAAACCTGCAGGACACCGGCTCTCGAGGCCTGGATTTGAAGACCCCTGATGGAAACCATATGAGTCTGAGATCTATGTGACCAGCAGATGGCGATATTTGCTTGGTGGTGGTTCATAAGGGTGGCTGTGAGTACGTCTCTTCCACAGAATCCATGCTCCCAGGGTTTTTGTGCTTTTGTTAATTATTAGAGTTTGAGGAACTTATGATTATTTAGAGCTTTTCTGTTTTCATGCTTTTTATTTTTAATGAGTTTCTTCTGTAAGATTCCTCAACCTCCCTGGTGTTTCCATTAGTGTTACTTAAACTAGTATCACATTAAATATGGGCAAAGTTAGCAACTGTTCAGAAAATAAGAGCCACACCTCTCGTGGTGTTGTGTAGTTACACATCCTCATCATGATCAGTACCCCATCAACCTCAGTGGTTATGAGGAGTCCTCAGATTAGAAGATCTTGTTCCAGATGCTCGGCTGCACAAAGACCATCAATGTGTAACCGTTTGCAAAGACTGCAGTAAAGACTGGACTGATGTGTTCCTGAGTTTACATCAGAGTGCTGTTAGAAGGTGGTAAAGACCTGCACACCACTGCACTGAAATTAATACTGAATAATCACAAGACATCATAGTAACATACAGGACCAGTTTTTCACTGGTACTGTACATGTGCCATATAAGCTACAGCATAAATGTAGAGCTGCTGACCACTCTGTTTTTTTTTTTTTTTAACCAAAATACTTTTATGGTGAATTTACATTCTGAAAACACAATCTTTTACAGTCTGAACAAGCTTCTTTTATAATCATGTCAGTAACACAGAACTATGAGCCCATTCAGGGTTGAAACTAATCCCAGTTGGAGAAATGATAAACAAAGTAAAAATTGAATAAACCAAAAATTAAAATAGAATAAAACAACCCCCCCCCCCAAAAAAAAAAAAAAAAAAAACCACAACACAGCCTCTCAAAACAGCAGGGGTAATTAAGCATTATCAAACAAATTAGATACAAATGTACATGTTTATTCAGCATAACATGCTGCAGGTTCCAGAAAATTAAAAGTCCAACAAGCCCTCTGACAGGTCTAAGTTCATAAAATTTATGAAAGGAGCCAAAATCTTCTCAAAAAGACCTTGTTTGGATTTCCTAATATTTACTATTCTGTCCAGTAAAGAATTAGATGACATCTGCTTTAACCACTGGGTGGCGCTGGGTCTGTTGACATTCTTCCACGCCAAAGCAGATAGCAGGCTTATATCTATAAAAGTACATTCTGTTTTATTAAAATTATGCTTCTCGGGATATATAGCTAATAGGAACAATTTAGGATCCAGTGTAATTTGCTTTGAGATAATTTTTTCAGTTATATCTCTCACCTTCTTCCACAATATGCTGGTTTGTCTACATTCCCACATGCAGTGTATTAGAGTCCCTTTAGAATTTCACTTTACACAAATATCTGGGATGTAATTATTGTATTTATTTAAATGCACAGGTTTTTGTCTGTGTTCTGTGTAACTAATATATCTAACAGACAGCCTGCACCGGAACCTGCTCGTCTCAGTGATTTTTTTGGAATTGAACTGAGTTTGAATTTTCTACAAAAATAAACATGGAGACCCTTAAAAATGTTACTAACGTGATCTATAATCCAATATATTTGACAAAATCACCATCCTGCAGCCATTTATGTTCAAATCACCATCTAGGAGGGGTCCCTGGTTAAATTAAGACAGTATTTATTGTTCCCTGGATTAAGGGAACAATAAAGTCCTCAGCGATCACAAAGTGCCCGGCAGAGCTGAGAGTGAGAGGAATAAATCCTGGAAGAAGCTGACCGCTCTGTTAGTATAATCTTTGGATCTAAAGAACACTTTCCTGCCTTTAGTCTTATTCATGACCATCATTAGTTTAGTCCTCTCACATCCACAGATCTATATGATCTGTGTCATCATGTCTCACAAGCTTCATGCAGTTAAACAACAACGGTCACTGAAGCACAAACTTCATCTCTGAATAAAAATATGATTTATGTATACACAGCTGTGCTGACTGAACAAAGACAAACAGGTCAAATGGTTTTTTATTGTAGAAGACTCTCAACACTGACAGTTGGTGTTTAGAAAACAGCTCAATAAGTATGAAAACATCATTTGATCACTTCTGGAGCAGGCGGGCATCAGTCTTCATGACCCCCATGAACGAATAATTTATTTCCAAATAAACCGACAGCTCTGCAGTGAGACATTAAAATAAATGTATCCAGTTATGAAGCTTAACTTTAATCTCAGGAACAAATGAAGCACTGAAATAAACCAATCATCAGCCGTTAGAGCTCATCTGTGTTTAACTTCCACTCAGCGGAGAAGGCCAGCGGGGGTTTGAAAAGGGGGGTTAGGGTTAGGGTTAGGGTCTCTCCGCTGGCCAGCTGACCGCGAGCCGTCTGTTAAACCAATAAAATCCAACATCTCTGAAAACGTCAGCGCACTTTTACAATTAAGCGATACATTCATAAATCCAGCAGATATTCGAGTTTTCCACATCTACATCCATTCATCCATACATCACAGAAGTTCGTTTCATTTCACAGAAACAGTCATTTTCACACAGTCACCGACGAGTCAGAAGGGGCGGAGCACAAGGACGTACTTCCCCTGAACTCTGGTTAAATTCAGGGCTCTGCTTAAAGAGGTGAAGAGAGGGCAGACTTCGGGACGTTGCTCTTACAGTGGATCTGTAGGACATGAAGGTGATGCTGCTGCTGCCACGCTGCTTGATTTTATCATTTCTCAACTTCTCCCTGTCTGCAGCTACAGGTGAATAAAGAGAGAGAGAGAGAGAGAGTTGTAGTCTGGGGGGTTAGTGGGCAGAATGTGGACGTGTGGAAAATCTCTATTATAATGAATTTGTAGTGGATTTCAAATTCTCATTAAACAGAATGGACATTTTCACAGTCATATACATAATTTGATGATAATACTGGTGACCTGTCCAGATGTACCTCTCCTCCTATGACAGCTGGGATAGGACATGGATGGATGGATGATATGTGTTACTTGATTTCGAAACTGCAGCTGATTTCACTCTCTTGGTTAAGACATGTATGGTTTAACCCAGAATAATACAGCATTATTTATTAGTAGATTGATATTTTATATTAATACTCTACATTTAAAATGCTTCATGTGTATTCATCAACTCCTGCAGGCAAGCACACCTCAACCATTTTAAGTCACAAGGTCAAGCAATTATTTATACAACCTTGAAGCAAATATATTCTCAGCTCAACTTTATTTATCAAATTTTATAAAGCACTTTAAAATCAATGCTTTTGAGCAAAGTGCTGTATACAAGTAAACTAGTATCACATAAGAAAACACAACTTTACAGTAAAAGAAGTTCTAAATACTGGAAGGGATGCAGGAAGAGGATGCAGGAAGAGGATGTGTTTCAACTAGTTCAACTGATTTTTTTTACTCTTTGTTCCTTGACTGATCAGTTTTCACATGGTACTGAGCCCCGCGTGGGACACTGGAGAAATTTAACGTTTGCAGAATCCCACAAAAGTTGATCTATTTTTCCCTCCAGTGTCCCTTGTGGGATTCCATAAAAGGGAATCATCCTCCATAAAGAAATGTCCCAAATGGCATTTTTATTTTTAGCTCTGAAAAATTAGGGAGATCCCAGCCTCGTATGCCTACAGCATAGATTACATTTGGTGCTCTGTTATCGCAGAGTGACAGTTTATGTGTGGAGGAAACAGACCTCAAAGTGTTTAATTGTATTCCTGCTTTCTCACAGTGCTGTTTTTAAAGTTGTGCTCACACAAACCTTCACACAAAAGCTCAACAGACAGCAGTTAACTTCCTGTCTCCTAGGATAGTTTATCTCCTCCACAAAACACATTAATCCAACAGTGCATCTGCACAGTGCACCACATCCCACTGAGTTCTAAGACTAAGGCCATCTTCAGACTCAGCCATGGTGCTTCCTCACTGATCTCCATGCTGATTGGCTGCTGTGGATGGTCACACTGTTATTTTTTGTCTTTCAGAGCTCATAAACATCACAGCTGAATCTGGACAGGATGTCAGTTTGTCCTGCAGAGCTCAAAACAGAAACACAGTCACATTTGTGGAGTGGAGCAAATATGGGCTGAAGAAAGGATATCTGCTTTTGTACCGGGATGAGCGGTTTGATCCAGAAAACCAGCATCCATCCTTTAAGAACCGGGTGGAGCTGCAGGACAGACAGATGAAGGATGGAGACGTGTCTCTGATTCTGAAGAAAGTGACGTTTAATGACACTGGGACATACGAGTGTCGTGTTGAGACTCAAGTAAACCGCAGGAAGAGAGCAAATCAGGGTGATGACCCCATCAGAACCATCAATCTGAGAGTTGATCCTCCAGGTGAGTGAGCAGAGTTCAGTGTGTCTGTGATCAGAGGTGAAGCTGCTTCCTGGTTGTTGATGTTTGTTTCTAAAGATGTTGTTGATGAGACTTTGTAGAAAGCAGCTGGTCTGAGTGATGTGATCAGAGTGCAGTAGATAATGTCTGACAGCAGTTTGAAGAGGAAATGGATTCTGTTCTGTTCTTCACTCATCACCTACCTGACAGCTGACACCTCACACCTGTTTCTACCTGCAGGTCCAGGAGGAGGACACACAGAGGATGGAGGAAGTGAGAACATAAGGAAACACAGTTTTGTTGGTCTGCCGCTTCTTGTCTTTGCAGTTATTCTTGCTTTTTTGATATACAGGCATCATCAAAGAAAGGATTCGTAGCATTTCGCCCCCTTAGAATTATAAGGTTCTATAATAAATAATAGAACCTTGTAATACCAAGTTAAAGCTTGCTTTTGAAGATCTAACTTTTTATTTTGTGAATAAAATGGCCACAGTTGTGTATAATTGAAAAAGTATTTTACATATTGTTGATTAGCGGTCAAACTAATAAGAATTTCATCAAAAATGTCAGAACCTTACAGTTCTAAAGAGATGATATGTTAACAGTGTATCAGATTACATTTTTTCATTTTTAATGTCACTCCTGACTGGAATGAGTTACAGCTGGATGTCATGTGATCCTCTGTGAAACCTGTCAGCAGATCCTGACTCTGTAACTTGATAAGATGGTTTCAGACTTCAAATGTGGAGGCAAAGTCAGTCTTATTCATTCCTCATTCACCCAAACAGTTTCTATGCCATCTGCCTAACATTCACACACATTCACTCTGAACCCATCAGAGCTACTTGGGGTTCAGTATCTTTTCCAAGGATACTTTGGCATACAGACTGGACCCTAGAAACGGCCTGACTTGTAGGCCCTGTTGAGTGGGCTGCCCACACTAACCAGAGAGGAGCCCACAGTGGGATAGGTGTGGGACCCTACCAGGGTAGCACCCAGGCCCCACAATGTGGTGCCCACACGTACACTGCATTTCACACCAGTACCAGGGCCCACAGGGGGCTGCCACCTGGACCCCACAGTGCAGGGTTGGTACATGGCCCATGTAACATTACCCTACCAATTAGTGTGAACCAGAATGTTGCTAAAAAGCTACATTTAGCCACATGGTTGATTTGACAGATTTTTCCATCTGACACAACCCCTGTGGGGCCCCTCTTCAGTTTTGCCCTTTTGGGCCATGAAGACCCCGACGAGGGTTTTTGTGGGTGCATGTGAGCACACATGAGAGAGTTGTATCTGATGCAGGCATTGTGAGGGTCCTTCAGCCCATATTAGCTCATTATGGATGGATTCTCACCCACCACTGAATTTAATCAAGAAGGTCGTCACCATGAAGAAAACTCTAGCTAATAGGAGCAGGTGCTGTTTCGGCTGACTCACCTTCATCTTTGACTTTCAGGAAAGTCCCAGGTGTCATATTTTTCCTGCACTGTTGGAGTCAAAGTTTCGACCTGAGATTAGATTCTTAAAATGACACATTATATGTTAAACAGCCGGTTTTCTCTGTCAATAATGTTATCAGTGTGAGCTTTTCCCAGACTGATATGTGAGACAGTCTGCTGTATTATCAAGAGAGGACATAATGTCCCATTGATGTGACTCAGTAAATGAATGCTGCATTTGTTCTGTATCTGATAACAGAAGCTGATAATATTCTGAGAGGTTTTAAAGAGTTTGTTAATCTCACAGGTGAACTCCAAATGTTAGTCTAACTCTGCATGTTGGTGTCGATATCTTTAGCTCATGTGACCTCAGCGATGCTGAAAGCTTTTAAACACCAATGATTAAAGTGAATATTGTTTATCTATTTGTAAATGTTCATATGAACTGCAGGAAACAACACAATAAGAACGACCACTCTCACCCTGGGCACAGACTTTTTGACCCTCTCCCCTCAGACAGGAGGCTACGGTCCATTCGGACCAGAACCTCCCGCCATAAGAACAGTTGGACTCATGAACAATGACCCTAAGACTGGTACCACCACCCTCCACAAACGCTGATGACGCTATGTTTATGCACCTGTCTGTTTGCACGGATCACTGCACTGTCACGTACATATTACTGGACTATAGTTTACATTCTTTTATCTTTACAGTCACTTTATTATCTCACTTTAGCATTCATGTGGTTTCTGCTTCGCACTAAACCCTTATGACTTGTCATAATTATTCTCTGCACTGTATATTTTGTAATATTGTGTTATAGTTATAGTTTTCTAATATCTCTGTGTATTTGTAATTTGTATATTTGTAATATTGTGTTATAGTTTTTATACTTATTTGTTTTTATGTAAGCACAAAGTAGCGCAGCAATTTTCTAATGCTGTGAACCTGTTCACCCATATGGCAATAAAACCTTCTGATTCTGATTCTGATTCTGATTCTGTAGGTCTAAGATCTAAGAGAAGGGTTTTGGTGGGTTTGTTATGGTCCACCTTCAGGCAGCTTCAAGATGGTTTGCCCACATTTACTACATCCATTCAGCAGCCCAGCACCAGAGCAGTTTTATGATTTTAATGATATACAGTAAGAAATTCTTAGATCCTTCCTTCAACTCATGTTTTTCTTCAAAGCCAATGAAAAAGGATTAGCAAAGACATGAGATGTTTTTGGACCATCTGACCACAGCCCAGGACAGCATAACTCTCTTAGCCCAGCGTGTCTCGTATCCTGGCCTGTTTACTGCTATTGAATTATTTTGCTGTAAGTCTGAACTAATTTAGTTTGTTTCCGTCTTTCAGCTGAATAGGAAAAATATTCATCTGGTAATTAAAAGGGGAAATCTGCTGCGTTAAAGGCGTTTAAGTGATGTGCTGCATATAACTGTAGACACACAGACCAACACCTGCGAGCAGAGGAGGTGGAGGTGGAGGATCAGAACCACAGACCTCTGATTAAAGCAGGCCCTGCACCTCAGACTAACTTGAATTTCAAATGTGGGTGCAATGTTTTTGTTCTCATCTGTGTGCACTCTCTGTGTTTGCTTATGAATTGTACAAAAAAATTAAAGAGAGAGAAATATCCCCACTAACCAGTCTGTGTCCTGGTCCTGGGTCTAGTTTAAAACATTGATTCTCTGATTTTAGTCATTAAAAATGCTTTAATGGCATAAAGATCATTGCAAATGGATAAACAGAAGCTCTGCTGCAGCGTTTTCTGTTTCAAATGCACAAAAAAGTGAATCTGGTCCAACAACTGAGCTCAATCCAGAGGAAACAGCTGAAGCTTTGGGGCTTTCTGAAGGACAGCGGTCTGACATAAACACGATGGGACGGCTCCGATAAACAGGACAGACATTTATTTATGTACTTCTAACAAATGGGTTTAATCTGCTTTTTATTTGTGTTTCATTTTTCCCCCATCACGATGACATGTGACCACCTTCCCTGTACTCTTAACCATGAGTCTGACACCTCAGTATATATCAGTAAAGACCTGCTTTGGCAATCATTCGAATGCTTTCAGGGATTTTTTTTTCTGCAAAGACCACCCAGCTGCTTTCTACAAGGACGGCCTCTTCATCGGGGAAGCGCTTGTCTCTGTTTTTATGGCACAGATCACCGAGTTTAAGAGTCACCATTTCTTTCTTTAAGATAACTTTAAGATAAAGGCCTCAGCTATAATACATCTCTGTTTCAGTGATAGACTAAACCATACATGAAGTTTAAAACATTTATTCTCTGATTTTAGTCATTAAAAATGTTTTAATGGCATAAAGATCATTGCAAATGGATAAACAGAAGCTCTGCTGCAGCGTTTTCTGTTTCAAATGCACAAAAAAGTGAATCTGGTCCAACAACTGAGCTCAATCCAGAGGAAACAGCTGAAGCTTTGGGGCCTTCTGAAGGACAGCGGTCTGACATAAACACGATGGGACGGCTCCGATAAACAGGACAGACGTTTATTTATGTGCTTCTAACAAATGGGTTTAATCTGCTTTTTATTTGTGTTTCATTTTTCCCCCATCACGATGACATGTGACCACCTTCCCTGTACTCTTAACCATGAGTCTGACACCTCAGTATATATCAGTAAAGACCTGCTTTGGCAATCATTCGAATGCTTTCAGGGATTTTTTTTCTGCAAAGACCACCCAGCTGCTTTCTACAAGGACGGCCTCTTCATTGGGGAAGCGCTTGCGGGGTCACATGACGATGGGCAGTCATGAAGAGCTGGCACACTGTCAAAGGTGGAGAAGCTTCACTTCACCAATTATTTCTTCAACATATTCACCTGAACAGGTGGGACATGAAATGTAACATCCTCATCTGACAGGAAATGACCTCATAGTCTCTGTGGCAGCTGAACTGTCCACCAAGCACCTCTGGAATGCCAATGTTTTACTCAGTCTCTCTCCCAGAACAATGGCAGATTCTAACATCTGGTGTACATTGCATGTGATTTAGACTGGCTGGAACCAGTTTGAGAGCCCCCTGGTATACATACCTTTCCTTATATGGTCAAAGAGGACTTTAAGATAGAAAGCCTCAGCTAAGAAGGCCTCAGCTATAATACATCTCTGTTACAGTGATAGACTAAACCATACATGAAGTTTAAAACAGAGGCATATCAGATCATGAAGCAAATAAACTACCAGAGCAGAACTCAGGAGAACCTGGAAATAATGGATCAGTAGGACTGCACTGAGGTTGGAGCTGCACTAACATGAACTCCTTCAAATTCACTGCAGCAGAAAGGAACACGAGCAGGAACTGAACCATCGAAGAACCACAAACACACAGAAACAGACCAATTCAGTGATGATTTTAACATTTATTCAATTTCTTCTGTATAAAAACACAAACGAAAGGCTTTTTCCATCACCAAATATGCATCATGCAGATAAAATAGCAAAGAAAAAGGTTCCCTGCTCCTCTCTGGATGCAGTCCTGCTGCACGATGAAGAGGATGATGAAGTGATTGTGGCTCAAAGCTCAGAGTGAAATCAGGGCTCATTGGTGCTGGATGGCGTCTGTCCTCGGGTCATCTGTGTGTCTCTGTGTTGCAGCAGCAGACTCAGAGTTCATGTGGAAAAAGCTCTGAGACATTTCAAACAGTCTGCTGTTCAGCAGGAGGATGGGATGGATCCTGACTCTGCTCTTCTTTATGTTTCCTGTGGATCCACAAAGCAACAGCAGCAACAACAAGTACAGCACAGAGTGACACACTCGCTATCAGTGCAGCACGGCCTCTGCTGACTCCACCCTCCTTCCCTCCACCCTCTCTGAGTCCTCCTGGTGGACCTTCAGGGACACTCAGGTGTGAGCTGTGAGCTGTCAGGCTGATGATGCAGATGGGTTTCCATGAGCGTGTTTATTCCATGAAGACGCGACACTCGTATGTTCCAGTGTCATTAACGGTCACATCCTTCACAGTCAGAGACACGTCTCCATCCGTCATCCGTCCGTCCCGCAGATCCACCCGCTTCTTAAAAGCTGGATGCTGGTTGTCTGGATCAAAGTGCCCGTCCCGGTGGAACAGGACATATTCTTCTCCCAGGTCAGCTCGGCTCCAGTTCACATTTATGTTGCTGATGTTTGGAGCTCGGCACGGCAGAGTGACCTTCTGTCCACACTCAGCTGGGATGTTTTTCTGGACTGAAAGAGGAAGCAGCACAGAGCAGAGAGGTCACAGAGGTCAAAGGGCGACCGATCAATAACTGTTTGAAGTTTAAGTGAATTAAAGTTGACCAAAACAACACTGATTAGGATTTTTGGTATTTGGTGGACTTCTGTTTATGATGTTGAGTCAAACTTTTATTATTGCCTAAGTTAATCGTGTGCATCAGTTCCCTAAAATAATAAGTTTAAAACTAGAACTGTTGTCTCTGCTGTGAACGTCTCCAACCAAGACCATCAACCCCCAAAGGTGGAGTTTTTCCTCCTTTAAAAGTGGAACATTTCACAGACTGCAGTGAGACGGCCACACATAGAGCCTGATGAGCCCTGAAAGCGTCTTTAAGTTCACTTACAGTTACCTCACTGAGTATTATTACTCCTGATCTGTCCCCATTAATACAACATGTAAAACTCTCATACTGCATTATTAGATCGGCTCTGCTGCCGTGGAGCTGTTCATACTGTTGCTCCGCATGTGTCACAGTCTGAATGAACGCTGAGCTCACCTTCAGCGGCACAAACCAGGAAGCAGACGCAGACCACGCCCCGGAGGAGTGACGCAGCAGTTGTTGTAGCCATTCTCGCTGAGAACAAACCGAGGGAGGTGTCTCCTTCATCCTGTTAACACAGTGTTAATAGATCAGGTCTGCGGGAAAGCTGAATTCTCGGCTTCGGGAAAAGCGGGTCGGGAAACCTGTCGGTGCCTCCGACGGCATTTCTCGGCTTCGGTGTGAACATCGCGGCTCTTTCAGCCTCTGACGGATGAACACACTGAACCCCTTAAACTCTGTTAAGGGGTTCAGTAACTCTGTACGTTTTTATTCTAACTTCATCTTTTAATCCTGTTATTGTTTCACTTTCAGAGGATTCAACGTTGATTTCATTTCTTTCCACTAATTTAATATTTTTGACAGTTTCCGCTGTTTTTGAGTGTAGCTTCACACTTTTACCTTTTTTTTCACTCCTAGATACAGATTTTCATTGATTTTTATATTCCCTCTATTTCTGGACACGGAATTTTATTAATTTATTCATTTTTCCTGCTTCTTTACACGGATTTTTATTTTTTTTCCCTCTTTCTGGACACGGATTTTTTTTCCCTGTTTCTGGACACGGATTTATTTTTTTTCCCTGTTTCTGGACACAGATTTTTAATTTCTTTTTTTTTCCTGTTTCTGGACACGGATTTTCCAAACCCAGCCCTCCCTCTCCACAGCCGCCTCGTCGGGGAATACCGAGGCGCTCCCGGGCCTCTTTCCCCGGGACATTAGCTCCATTAAACACGATTTTCTTTGACTTCATGGTTTGATCCTTGAATTTGTTTTGGCTTTGAATGGTTCCACGTTGAGTTTGTTTGCTTCACTTTAGTTAACATTACGTTTTCCTGCCTCTCTCATATGCACTGATTCATGTCCATGTACAGCAGATTAATATTCCTGTTAGGATAAATGAAGTCAGCAGCTGCAGGTGATGTTCGGACATGAATCTGATAAAGAAATTGTAGTGTGAATATTTAATGTGGAGCTTTATGTGTATAAAGTGTGTGGGTGCTCATCCATTGATGATGTTCTGCAAACTTCAACACAAAAACAATAAAGAGTGAAAATGGTCACTTCATTGTTGTGTGTCTGTTTGTTCTTCAGCTTCTTTGCTAACAGGATTCATTCTTCCTTCATTGTCTGCAGTGTGAACCAAAGCAGGCAGTCCTTGTTAAAGTGGTCATGTGATCAGAATAAAGCTCACAGTGAAATAGTTTGACTGAAGTGGCTAAAAACATGTTAGAGACCCCGAGCAGAGCGGACTGAGCTGGATTAGAGCAGGTTAAAGATGGATGCTGTGTGACATCAACAGCTTTATGGAGAGTTCACACAAGAACAGACCCTCTTTAACAGGATACACATGTTTCCTGTTTTTCTGCTTTATGTGAAATAAGATGAAGTGAACTCCTGATGTGATGAATGCAGACAGCAGCATGTGGACACACTGAGAGACCTGGTTCTGTTCTTTGTTTTAAACAGACTCACAGGAAAGTCCCAGATGTCTCAATCCATCCAGCAGCCTGAGTCATGTCCAGGTGTGAACACTTACTGAGAACCAGGAGATGATATCGATCTCTCCCTGAAACTTGCAAACATGTCCTAGCACATACGTTTAGGAGCGATGTGCCACTCCTTCCTTGAAAACAGACCGAGCTGTTTGTCTCGCTCAGTCTGGCTTTTTATTTTTTCTCTCACTTTTGCCTCTGCAGCAGGAGTGCTGAACCCCAGAAACTCAGTGATGAAATTTTCCACTATTTATTTTTTTAACTTGATCTTTTAATTCTTTTGTTCCTTTAATTTTCAGATGGTTTCCATGTTGATTTTTCTATTTTCACTTTTATTGTTTTTGGTAACATTTTTCAGCATTTGTTTCAGAGTCTTTGTGGGCTCACACAGCACAACTCTTACTTTTCTCATTTTTATTATGATTTTATTATGATTTTTATTTTTCTCCCTGTTTTCCAAACCGTGGTTCCTCTGTCTTTAATAGCTTTAACAACTTTATTTTGAGATCCAGTGATCACTTTTTCCAACCTCTGAAAGGTGTGATTGATTCCTGTCAATATTTGTAGTTTAAAGATTGTACATAAATGCAAAATCTGTCCTTCTGCATGTCTCTCCTTAACACCACTCCTACCCAGCACCTCCTCATCACATGTGTGTCCATTAATGTGAGCTCTAACCATCAGTCTCTCCCTCCTGGGGCCTCTCTCCTCCTCTGTCCTTCTCTCTTGCTGCCTCCTAACAGACCTCCCAGCTCTCTTCTTCCTTCGTCTTCATCCAGCAGCGGCACAGTTTCTACCACCAACCTGTTTGTTTCTCAAACATTTTTATGCCTGATGTCCTTCCTGATGCAACCCTGTCCATTTATCTGAGCTTGGGAGCAGCATTAGGAGCACATCGGAGTACAGAATGAAACAGGAAGTTTCAGGATTCAGGACCTTTGAACTCTCCAGGACTTTGACACCGTGATCGTAGCCCTCTGCAGTCATGCTGTGGCCATGGGAACAATGAAACCACACTGCCACCATGAGGTGAAGCTGGGACATTGCACTCTTATTAAAAAAAGCCTGATACTCATTATTTAAACATTAAAAAGAACATTTGAAAAGTAAAGCTTATTTTGACACATGAACATTATTGTTGAGGAAAACAATGAGAAAATAAAAATATCAGCTGATCATAAACTCAGGACACCGAGACTGACAAATTACAAAAACATGAACAACTCATAGTTTACACTTACTGGCCACTTTATTAGGCACACCTAGCTAAGCCCTGGTTGGAGCCCTTTTGCCTTCAGAGCGACTTTAATTCTTCAGCTCACAGATTCAACAAGGTGTTGGAAACATTCCTCAGAGATTTGCTCCATGGTGACATGACAGCATCACACATTTGTCACGTTTGTCGGCTGAACATCCATGATGCAAAACCACATCCCAAACCTGCTGGAAGCAGCCATCAGAAGATGTTCTCATAAGCAGATGGGCGTGGTCTGCAACAATGCACAGGTAGGCTGTGGCATTTAAACAGAGCTCAGCTGGTACTCAGGGACCACCACATCACCACCATCAGCCTGAACCACTGATCCAAAGCCAGATGGATCCATGCTTTCATGTTGTTTACACCTAATTCCCATCAGGCCTGAAAGAGGCTCTTCTGCATACCTTGAAGTAACCAGCAGTTATTTGAGTTGCTGTTGCCTTCCTGTCAGCAGTCTGAACGTTCTCCTCTGACCTCTGACATCAACAAGGCATTTTCATCCAGAGAACTGCTGCTCAAGTGCTTCAATGCCTCAGTTGTGTTAAAGCGCCCTCCAGTGGTAGTTAGCTTTGTGTGACACTGGCTCTACAACAACATGTCATAAAAATCAACTTTCACAACTCTGGGAAAGATTTACAGGTTAAAAACTGTGCTGTTTTAATGATATAATATCTGAGGTTCGATTAATGCCGGAGGGATTTTTGTCACTGTAATATCAAAACTGGCCACTCATACCTGTAATATTAGACCACAGATTATTTTTAACAGATGTGAAGTGACCAAACAGATGCATGTTTACTGCTGGATGTTACACACATACAAAAGCAGTGCAGGTGAGACAGTCAGAGTCTGGAAAGCGTGCTCTTCTTATATGGTGACTGTCACTAACGGTTTCAGGGCACAGGCAGCATAAAAGTTTGGTTTGGCTTCAGGTCTGACAAACGAAGCTTCACAGCTGCATTATTTTTAATTACCAGCGGGGGGGGGGGAACTAGCAGTTGTAAAGGCCTCTATAGGAAGCTGCAGTGACCTCTACAGTTTCCTGGTGGCCTATGAGCAGGTTAGTGTCCATATTAATTAAAACATGAAGTCCATCTTGTCTATGATGATCATCCTATGAGTCAGAGGGGATTAATCAGGAGAAGCATTTCAGACTGCTCTTCAAACACAATCACACCAACAACAGATGTCTAAGAAGACACTTCTTAGTCACAAACAGGCACTCTCAGCTTTACTGAATGTTTCATTTTCTGTTCTATAACCAGCAAATTACTGATATGCAGACTGGGTCTGACATCTGTTTGATTTTTGTATCTAACACAGAGGACCTGCAGCAACGTTTGCTTCATAATCTGCATATGTGATGTGGCAGAATTTTAATGTCTTGCAGGTTTTATTTGGTTATATATTTGCATGTTTTTAAAAGTTTGTGTTGCATGCTTTTATTGTTGGAGTTTTACTTCCTGCCACATCAATTAGGGGAATGGGCAGCACCTGCTGGGGCATCTTTATAAAGACTGGAGGCGCAGCAGAGAAGGAGAAGCAAGCAGCAAGATGGAGCAGCAGAGAGGACAGAGAACTGGAAAAGCCTGGCCTGGCCTGGCCTGGCCTGAGGGAATGGAGCTGACCCAAGAGAAAGAGGAGAACCAGCAGAGCTGATGCACCGATGGCCGTGGTAGAAAACAACAAGGGACTTCATGTCATGGTGAAGGACACAGAGAACTGTGTGTTGCAGCGGCCACAGAGAAACCTGAAATGTTTACATGATGATTTGCTGGACTTCAAACTCGCCTTGTTAATTTTATTTAGTTGTTTTTAATAAATGGCATGATTTTTACTCCTCGGTTGCCCCCCCCCCCCCCCCCCTTTTTTTTTTTTATTAGCTGCTCTCTGCCTGATTTAAACGATCTGCCCCCTCTTCCATGTAACACTTCCACGTCACACCTGGGCTCCTGAGGAAGAGCACAGAGCTCATCCAAATAGAATATTTGAATAGACCCACAATTTGCATTACATTTGAAATTTAAAACAGTCTTACTGAGTGAAGCAAGGTCAAAGCAAGGTGTAGTCACAGTGTCCCATTGTGTGATGGAGCGGCCCTGTCACGAAATGTGGGTGTGCGCCAAACACACTTCCCTGTTCATTCCCGTCAATGCAAAGAAAGTTAAGATCTGCATGTCAACATCCCAACCAAAGGTGCATGCTTGGTATTATTATAGCATTACAGGAGCAACACTTTGACTTGCCTATCTAGCTGCTGATTTCTGATTAATGTGTGGATGGTTCTCCTCTGGAAGACAGCACTGACTGTAGAACTGTGTTGTAAATGATGCACTTATGGTCAGATAGAAAATCAACATAAAGCGCTTATGATGGGCCAACAGTAATTACAGGGTCCAGGATGTATCCACTGTTATGAGTTCATGTTGCACTTAATTGAACAATTTTTCAGTATTGAGAAATTTGGTGGCAGTAAAATTAGAAGAATAATCAGTGTTTAAGTTTAAGTCAGAGATAATTGAGCTCATCAAACTCAGGAACGACAGACAAAATGAAATGAGATCTAAATGAGGAATTCAGAAGGTCGTTAAATAATACAGCAGACTGGATTTTAACAGTGAATGATGAAAGTTTGAGTAAATCAAAGAAACAAAAACTGTGTTCCATTTACTTTTGGAGTGATCCTTGTTTTTATTAAATGTATTTATGGCATCAATGAACTTCCTAGGTCTCATCTTTCTTCAGTTATTACATTCACAAAGTTGAAATGTGACCGCCCTCCTGGCGGGGTGACAACAATACAGGCCGAGGGGGTAAACATGTCAGAACAGGTCAAATTTAACAGGTTCAGACATTTCTTTAGCTCATTGCAGTTACTGTCACAGGAACATAACTGCATGTGTGTGTGTGTGGTGCCTTTCTATGTCTGCAGTCAGACTGATGCTGGCAGCCTCCTGTGCCAGCATCAAGTGTGGTGCTGTGGTAAAGAATGACTGAGACACACACTTTGAGCTAGCATTAGCTTCACAGCAGGAACATTTATTCTTCACAATAGCATCTCTGAACATGCTTTGGGCATCATTAGATGCCTTCTTGGCTTTGGTCTGGAACCGCCTGCAGCAGATGGGCTTCAGGTCAGGAAGTTCAGTCACAATGATGCGTTCTGCTGAACGCACCACTCTTTGAAGAGCTTGTTTGTCCTGCTTGGTGCTGTTCCCAAACCAATTCAATTCAATTCAATTCAATTTAATTTCTATAGCGCCAAATCACAACAAACAGTCACCTCAAGGCGTTTTGTATTGTGGGTAAAGACCCTACAATAATACAGAGAAAACCCAACAGTCAAAACGACCCCCTATGAGCAGCACTTGGTGGGAAGGAAAAACTCCCTTTAACAGGAAGAAACCAGCAGAACCAGGCTCAGGGAGGGGGGGGTCATCTGCCGCGACCAGACTGTGATGTTCCCCGTGAGGATGCTTTCAATGGTACAGGTGTACAGGTTCTGCAGTACCTTGGAGGTAAACCAACAAAACCTACAGTTGACCTTTTGGCTGCATGAGGCCATCACATCCTGGATGTTCATAACCAGGTGATGTCACTGCCTCCTGATGCAGTCCTGCTGCTTGCTGAGGATGATGAAGTGGTTCTTCCCCAAATGTCAGAATGAAATCAGGGGTGTTTGTGGGGTCCTGCTGGATGCCGTCTGTTTCCAGGTCATTTCTGTCTCTGTGTTCAGAGACAACACTGACAAGTGGAACAGCAGCAGGAAGCTCAGAGTTCAGCTGGAAGGAGCTCTGATATTTAACAGGAGGCTGGTGTGAAACCTGTTTCTGTCGCTTTCTGTAGATCAAAAACACAACACCACCAACAAAAGGTGACAGACAAGCTATCAGTCCATAACGTCCTCTACTGACTTCCTCCTCCTTCCTTCCATCCTTCTTCCCTCCATCCTCCTTCCCTCCATCCTCCTTCCCTCCATCCTTCTTCCCTCCATCCTCTGTGGTTCCTCCTCCTGAACCTGCAGGTAGAAACAGGTGTGAGGTGTCAGCTGTCAGGTAGGTGATGAGTGAAGAACAGAACAGAATCCATTTCCTCTTCAAACTGCTGTCAGACATTATCTACTGCACTCTGATCACATCACTCAGACCAGCTGCTTTCTACAAAGTCTCATCAACAACATCTTTAGAAACAAACATCAACAACCAGGAAGCAGCTTCACCTCTGATCACAGACACACTGAACTCTGCTCACTCACCTGGAGGAACAACACTCAGGTAGGTGGTGTTGATGAGCTTCCATGAGTGTGTTTCCTCCACGAAGACCCGACACTCATATGTTCCATTATCAGCAGTGGTCACATCATCCAGACTCACAGACACGTCTCCATCCTTCATCTGTCTGTCCTGCAGATCCGCCCGTTTCTTAAAGGATGGATGCTGGTTATATACATCAGGCTTGTCATCCCGGTACAAAAGGACATATTTTTCTCCCAGGTCAGATCGGCTCCAATTTACAGCTATGAAGCTGATGTTATTTGGAACTTGACATTTCAGAGTGACCTTGTGTCCAGCTGTGGCAATTATCTGACCTGAAAGAGGAAACCACACAGAGCAGAGAGGTTAAAGGTCAATAACTGATGTTTTTCAGTGAATTAATGTTGAACAAAGCACAAACTCAAATCTACAAATTACATGTCTTGATGATTTCACAGACAGCCCCGCATACAGCTGGGGAAATATTTATTTGATCTGATTTTGTAAGTTTGCTCATTTACAAAGAAATGAACAGTCTCTATTTTTCATGGTAGTTTCTTTTTAATGGAGAGAATATCAGTCAAATGAATGAATGTGCATGTCACTGAGTTAAATTTGATTCCCTTAAACTGGTCTGTGACACAAGGATTATAATCAATGGATTAATCAATCAGTCATAGATACTCCTGATCTCTCCTCATGTGTATAAAGTGCACCTGTCCACAGGTTCTTCCCTTCCAACCTCTCCACCAGCATCAGCGAGCTGCCAGAGGCAGACTGCAGTGTTAAACTTGAACTATTTCAGAGGTAGAAATAAATTGTCTAAAGACAGGTTCCTTCATAAGTGATAAATGAGTGATGTCATTTTAAACCTGCTTAACCAGGACAGATTTAAACAATTAAACAGGCCGTAAATTTGACTTAAGCACAGATTAACACGTTCACACAAACCAACACAAACCTGCAAGCTTCATAGACCCAACCTTTGTGTTCTGATCGTGGGAAAAACAAATCATTTTCACATCCAGTGGAAAAATCTGAAAAGAGCAAAAATCTGAAGAGCAAACAGCAGGGCTGTGAGCCAGCTGTGCGTTTGTCTCTTTTTTCAAATGGATTACACTCAACATCTGCATACGGATGACCAATTAAAGGAGAGTAAATAAATAAATACAATAAAAGGCCCGTACCATTGACAGGCTGTGGTTTGGGTCCCCTTGACCTCCAAAAGAAAAAAAAGTCTATGAAAGTGAATTTAAAGTCATTTTGACTTCATGATACTTGACACAATAATTATTGATACTTAATGTTGAATGTTGGTTCTAACATGATTTGCAGCACAGTTACAGTTGCAGTAGACACAGTGGAGAATTGAAGCATTTATTCTTTGTCTCGATAAATTTCTTGAAATTGATGTAGTCAGTACTGCTGCTCACAGCTAGAAGGTCTGGGTTCGAGTCCACCTTGGCCCCAGGCAAGGTGGAAACCACACAGAGCAGAGAGGTTAAAGGTTAATAACTGATGTTGTTTAGTGAATTAATGTTGAACAAAGTAATACTGATTATTATTTTATCCTTGTGGTGGTGGATTGAGTTCATTTTAAGTCAAACTTTTTGTTTCTTCATTATTGCCTAAACCTGCCCGAGCTTTTGTTATTAACATATTTTCAGTTCATTGTATGTTTGAATGCAGCAGTCATCTAAAATAATTCATTCATCTTTAGGACTTGAACTGTTGTCTGTGCTGTGAACATCCCAACAGCCCTTCAACCCCCAAAATGTGCAGTTTTTATTCTGCAAAAGTGGAAAATATCATCTCCTGAACATGGACACGAGTCAGAGCAGACATGAGAGAGGACAGATGGAAAACTGTTCAGGAGAATGATGATAATAGTGATGATGACAATCATCTCCGGAAAAACAAACAAACAATAAAAAAAAAGGGGGGGAGGGGGGGTCATCAGTTAAAGGTGGAACCTCTCATGTCACAGATGTTCACCAGAGGGATCAAATTACAAATCGTGAAGAAATACAAATCAGAGGAAATGGATTATATTGATAGATGATAGATCAACATACTGTTTCACAAAGAGAACCGCACATAGAGCCTAATAACCGCTAAAATTTACTTTAAGTTCAGGTACATCAGCATTAATTAGCAGTATTAATTAGCAGTATTACTCGCCATCTGTTACCATTAATAAGACATGTAAAAACTCTCATACTAAATCATTTGATCAGGTATTATATCAGGGTGGAGTCGGCTCTACCGCTGTCGGGCTGTTCAGCAGAAACCGAGCAACAGCAGGCCACGCCCCCAGAAGAGTGACGCATATGCAAATCAGACGCGGTGACACCGCCCCTCCGTTTGCTCCAGTGTTCAGCTCCAGCTCTGCGGGAACGTTCCCAAAAACACGGTGGCTCTCGCTGGGGCTGGCCCCAGTGGATCCTTCATCAGGATCAGCACCGCTGCGCTCCAGCCTCTGACGGTAAGCTGAAAACTGTTTGTCTGCCTTTGGTTCAGCTTCAGCAGTTATTACATTTTCCCACTGAGTTTTATTTTAATATCATGCTTCATGCTGGCTTTCATTTATTGGTGTTTCAGATCGTTGCGTTTGTTCGTTTTTCCTTAAAGTTTTCAGTGTTTTATATGAATTAAAATCATATCGGGCTGTTTGTGGCTTCACAACAGACACAAACACGACTTTATGGTTTTTATTTCCTGTTTGTGGACACGAAAAATTCATTTCATTATTTTCGATTTAGTGTTATTATTCTGTCTGCCACATTAATTAAAACCACATCGATGAATTATTTCATCATCATTTGAGCTAAAATCAGATGCTTTTTAACCCTTACGCACATTTTGACATTATTTTTAAACATCGAGGCTGTTCCGGGTAAACTTTGATCAGATGGATTTTAGATGCACCGGTGTGGCTCAAACAGGGAAAATGGTTCGGGATGGGGAATCTTGAAACTGGGAAACTCTACATGTGATGTTTGAGCGTATTTTTGATGGATCAGTGGTGTCATGAGAACTGTGTGTGCACCACATTTGTTCAGGTTCCCACTGAGACGGGAAACAGTGATGTGGTAAAACAGAACAGGGGTGATTGTGTATGGTCCACATAAGGAACGCAGACCCTACAGAGGTCAGAACGTGCCGTGACAGGGACGATCTGAAAGAGTGGAGTGGGCCTCCTCAGTCCAAAGACATGCATGTCAGGTTAAATGGTGTTTGAGGTACAGGAGCCTGTGACGGTTGGTAAAAATTTAAATAAAAGTGCAGAATAAGTTCCTGCGCATTATCTGTAACATTTTAAGAAAATAATGCAAGATTAAAAAATTAGAATCCGTTTATTCTGAGGTCACTGACCTCAAACTGAGATCAAAGCAGTTTATTAAGTTAATAATGTTCAAATATGGTTTCATAATAAATACCAACAGCTCCAGGATGCTCTGGCCTTTTTCAGTTTCATTAAAATATATTTAATCAGTGTGACGTCAGGTTTTCTTGTGTTATGTAAAACAGGACAATGATAACAGATGTTTTCTCTCAATTAGGAATGTTGTTAAACCTAAAGAAAAACTCTCCCTGCTCTCTGAAACATTTATTATTAATCACCCTGCTCATATTAACGTTAGATGGGCTAATTATACATTATAAAATGATCTGCAGCTCAATTTTTCTTGTAAACACTGAGCCAAAACATGCTGTGATCGACAGACTATGAAGAGTTCGTAAAGACGAAATCAGGTCTGAACCGGCTCTGCTGACGTGGAGCTGATCACATTGTTGCTCCATCAGTGCGTGAAAAAAAGACGCAGCGTTCATGTTCAGCAGCGCGCGCACCACCCACACACACACGCACACACACACGCAGGCGTAATGAGGTGCATGTCCATCCTTTAGTGTCTGACGTAAGCACAAGTTTGGGCGTGGGGTGAAAAACTTGCTGGAGCTGGTCAACACTGGTCTTTTAAACGTCACTGTTTTTTTCTCAGCTTCATTTTTATTATTTTACATCACTTAGAAATACAACTACTAAGTGGATATGAGATAATATTTTGTCCCCTTAGAATTATAAGGTTGTGTCTGCATTCTGACCAGTTTTGAGATATTAAATAATAGACGCTTATAATACCAAGCTAAAGCTTGATTTTGGAGATAGAAATTTTTGTTTTTTAATAAAACGGCCAAAGTTGTGTATACTTGAAAAAATCTTACATGTTGTTGATTTAATGGTCAACGAACAAGAATATGACAATAAGTCAATTTTGTCAGAAATGTCAGAACCTTATAATTCTAAAGGGACGATTTATCAATAAAAGGACCTGATTAAGTTTAGACAATAAAAACAGTGAAAACAAAAAGTTCCTCGAAGCCTCGAAGAAAAGTGGTGTGGGAACTTCCGCATTAGCGACACTTCGGTACTGATAGGAACACTTGGTTGATAATGAAAATGATTTATCCACATTAAAATTAAATACATTATAATACACTGCTGTCGTTAATATAAAGCCCCAGCTCACCTTCAGCGGCACAGACATAGAAGCAGAGGAGAACCAAGAAGAGAGCCGTTCTCTCCATGTTCACCGAATCCCGGAACGCCAGAAAGAAAGCGGGAAAAGATCGTGCTGTGGTAGCCAAGCTTCGACTAACTCCACCCCCTCACGCATGCGCGTAATTTGCAGGGGGGATAGGGGGGTTATGTCCCCCCCAATAATCTGATCCAATCACTATAACCCCCCCCAATAAAGTCACATAATAAAACATTTTACATGAATAACATGTTAATTTTCTTTATTCAAGATCAATTTTGGGTAAAATACTAGCATGTTTAATCATTTGGTAATATAACCCCCTCTCCCCACAAAAACTTGGTATCACCCAACCGCTTTCTCCACTAAAGGTAGCGTTCACCGTTAGCTTGTGGAAGCAGCTGCTGAGGGGGGGTAGTTCAAAAAAATGAAACGAGGCCAAAAAGTGGACAACCAACAATTTTCATTGTAAAAAGCAGAAAAATCAAAATGAGGTAAATGTATATGTATTGTTAACTGATGATTTAATAACTATGCCGCTGTGTATCAGACACACTATGAATACCAGTTCAGGTATTTTAGCTCCGTTAGACCTGCTGCTCCTAATGTGACAATGAGTCAAAAGAAGATAAAAGTGGTTATTTGTGCACACGCGGCTCAGTACAATACCTGTAATATGTAATAAACTAAACTCATTAAACAAGTGTATAGTTTTACTCAAGTGAATACACACATAACATTTTATGTATTTAGTTATTAATAACTAATATTAGTACTGATAACAGGACTGAAGATGAGAGTCCCAGAAAGGTCCAGGATGAGACTCGTTATATTTTAAACACATCAAGATCAAACCTTTTTCTCTACAGAACATGTTTAATAGTAAAGATTGCATTAAACTCTCACATGTTCAGTGGAGAACAGACTGCTGTAAAATACTGTATTTATTATATTTGGCCAAATTAAAACAGTTTCTTTAAAAGTGGAATGAGGGGCTGCAAAATAAAAACAAAACAGGTTCATGAAAGATATTTGTTACTGTTGGAAGAAATGTGAAAAATGTAAGCCTTTCCTTAATTGTTGAAGGTGCAGAGTAAATACAAAGAAAGTTAAATAAATACATAGTAAAAGCATTACTATGTATTTCTAATATGGTTAACCCAAAATCTCCTGAATCCTTTTAGAAAAGAAAATGATTGAATCTCTGCCTATTGATTTATTTATTAAGTAATTTTCCCATTTTAGGCTGATGAATGAAATTCTTGTATTTTTGCCAGTTATATTATGGAGCCATGTGACTACCAGGGGACCCCAAAGAGTGTGTGACACAATAAAACTGGCATTTAAAGGGTTAAACTCCTGAAAATGATTGATTGTTTGGTATTTTTGAGTAGGTCTGAAGTTGATTAAGTGATTTAGGGAAAAAAAAGCAAAAAAAAAAATATTGATGTATGATGATTTCATAGCAGTTTTTAGGTGTGTGTACATTTTTGCCACAAAGGTGTCCAGAGGGTGCAAAATGTACCACGAGAGTATGAATGACATGTAAGCGTAAAAGACATTAGATTTCAGAAATTGAAAAAGATTTCCTGTAAAAAAAAATCATGCCACTCTAGCTGCTACACAAAATGATGACCAAATGAAAAAAAAAGTTACAAAATGAAAAAAAATGTACAAAGATGGCCGAGGAGGGCGTAAGGGTTAACCCCCCCCCCCCCCCCGCCTCCCCCGCCCCCCAATGCTGGAACCAAAGTTATGCCCTTGCCCTCAAAATTACAAACACACGTCACGATGCTAATTTTACAGTATTTAAACTTATGTTTCTTTGAATGTGGTTTTTATCGGTTTATGAAACATTTGTATTCCTGCACTTTAACGGCTTCAGTGGAATTTAGTAATCAAAGTGTGGCCGTCTGCAAATGTAAAGTTTAGGTGTGCCGAGCATCTCTGAAATAGTCGGGGTTTAAATGTGAAATAGAAATATGCAGATATGCTTTAATCTCTGCTTTTGTTTCCTGCAGAAACGGAGAAAACGGGAAACTTCAGCTGCGTCCGAGCTGCTCAGAGAGGAGGAAGTTCTACGGAAACCTGTGATGACCCACACAAAATATGTCCATCAAGCATTAACATAGTTTTATTTCTTCCTCTTTGCACTCATATTATTCTGTTTGCATTATTATTCTTATTATTATTAATAGTAGTAGTAGCAGGAGTATATCCAAAGTGTTAAAGTGTGCTTATTAATTTGTGACAATAACAATATAGAAACGTGAGACCAAAATAAATGTCTGTGTAAAATATAAAAATGTTACATTTATATCAAATTAATACTAATATTTATATTAAAAATAAGCCATTATTACCTTGTACACAGGTATCACTGAAATCAATGTTCAGAGAAGAGACCTTATTTATTTCAAGCCGACTCTTTTTATATTTTATGAAGGACTTCATGAGCAGTGCTCTGCCATCTAAATATTTACTGTCACTTTTTATTGTTTTTTGGCTTCTGCACACAGAAAAAAACCAAAACAATAAATAATAAATGTGAAAATGTTTGTGTAGAGAGTTTCTTTGTGAGCAGTGCTCATGCTTTGTTTCTGTAATATGAAAAAATCAGCTTTTGTTCTTCCTGTTAAAGTCGTCAGAGATGAGAATGAGGTGAGTCAGCTGGATCAGAGCTGATTACAAAGGTCAAAGGTTTGACTGAGTCTCCAGTGTGAAGCAGGGTTATGGTTTCTCACTCTTTCTAAATACATAAAGTAGTAACCATATGATGTCTTAGCATCAGGGTTATAATAGTTTTGGATTTTACATTATCGTTTAGTTTTAGTTAGTTTTTACTTTTTTTTCTCTAATTCAGTTAGTTTTAATTAGTTTTCAGAGTGGTTTTGCTCGTTTTTATTAGTTTTTATTTTTGGTTTAATGCTTAGTTTTAGTTTAGTTTCGTTAGTTTCAGTATTAGTTTTAGTATTTTCATACTTTGTCAGGTGCAAGATTCAATGCGCAAAAGTGACTATTGTGTAATAAAAACTCAACAAAAGATACCATAAAGAAATATATTCAACAACCAACAGTTCACAACACTACATGCTAAATGAGTAATAATTAGGACACACATGAACATCAACAGGGAGAAACAAAGAAAAACATGAATTCCCAAACTCAATAAATTCTACAATAAACTCCACAATAAACTCCAGTGTCAGTGCAGTAGATTAACAACACCTACATGTGGTGTTTGACAAAAACAAACTCTTTGAAGGAGTCAAAGGTCAAATCCAGCTGCATCCTGATGTTCTCACCACCCGAAGCTGCTTCTGTTAGCTTGGTTAGATGCTCGCTGATTAGACTTGCAGGGTCTTTGCGGCCTCTGTACACAACCTACAGAAGTGTCCGACCTCGATCATGTTTATGCTTGTGTAGCTGTGTGTGTTGTGTGTGTTAATTACCTTGTGGTCGTGTGCTGCGGTGCCAGCTGGGACTTTTTTTGGTCCTCGCTCTTTGTGCTCAGTGTTTTGGCTGCAAACATATTTGTCCCTGTTTTTCCACTTCCTTCATTTCCTCACGTCCATTCCGACAGCAGCTCCCTCCAGGAATTTGCTGACATTTGTGAGTCCTTATACTGATGCTTTGATTATTATTCCTGATTGTTATTCTCTCACTGATAAAGTAGCCGGAAACGCACAAGGACTGAACAGGTTAATCACAGCGTTGTGGACCCGCTCTGAACCCGGTCGGTTCAGAGCGACTCTGCCGCTTTCTCGTGCACACGCACGCACACAGCTGCCCGACGGCGCTCCCAGCTTAAACTCGGAGAGCGGAAAAATGATCGATCCACAATAATTTCAGTTAGTTTTAGTTAGTTTTTTAAACTCACAATACAGTTTTAGTTAGTTATCGTTTTTTCCTTTTAATTGTAGTTTTTATTTATTTCAGTTAACGACAATGTTTTTTCAATTTCAGTTTTCGTTATTTCGTTCGTTTTCGTTAACTATAATAACCCTGCTTAGCATGTATCAGAGCCATAACTGAGCCATGAGTGGCAAACAGGCGCAGATGTGTCGGCTGTCTGGAGCTTTTCATGTCTGTGGCTCAGAAGGACTGAAGCTCAGACTGGTGTTTGGGGAAAATGCAAACAAATGCAAAGCTTTAAACCTGGCAAGTGAAACGTGATGGGCCTAAAATGGCCGATCAGTTTCATGCAGCAGACACAAAATGGCGGCCTCATTCAGAGGGATTCTCATTGGCTCAGCTTGGTGCTGTACCTTCCCTCCTGCACCGGCTCGCAGTCCTCAGTCTGAGTGTTGCTGCGTTAATCTAAAGGCTCAGTTGGAGCTTTTAGATTAATATTAGTTTATTTGACCTCAGAGGAGCTCAAAGTTTGACAGGAAGAGTTCACTGGATCACCTCCTCAGCAGGAAGCCTGTTCTCTTTGTTACAGCTGTTTGCAGCTGTAAAAAGACAAAGAAGGGAAATATTTTGGACAATTTGAACACACAGTATTTATTTAATTACACTGTGATGGTCACTGAGCACACAGATGATTCAAAGCTCTGTTGGTATCAGTTTTATTTATATAGCGCCAAATCACAACAAACAGTCGCCTCAAGGCGCTTTGCATTGTGGGTAAAGACCCTACAATTATACAGAGAAAGCCCAACAGTTAAAATGACCCCCTATGAGCAGCACTTGGTGACAGTGGAGAGGAAAAACTCCCTTTAACAGGAAGAAACCTCCAGCAGAAGCAGGCACAGTTTGAAACATCTTGGTCTGCTTTATTTCAGTTTTAATATTTGGCTTCATTACTTTTAGAAAAGCATTGAATGAACATTCAAACGTGTTAAATAAAGAAAAGCTCACAGCGCTGCCATACCGTCCCTGCTCACATGAATCTCATCACAGTACAGTTTTTAGAGATTAAATTCAGAGATTTGTGGCTGACCTTCTGCTTCTGTTCAGCTAACATTATGTTTGTGTCTATTGTGACTCTGATACTTTGATAAGAGTGACATCATTTCCTTCTGTCACAGGTGGCTCCAAGTTCTCCAGGTTCTCTGTGAGGTTTCCTGTGAAAGCTGTTCTCCAAAATAGTTTCCCCCAAAAGAACTGTTACTATATGATTTATAAAACACATCTGCAGTAACATAAAAACTTCTGGGTATCGACTTTTCATTTTTATTATCATTATTTTTCTGATTGTTTCTGGACACAGATTTTCCAAACCATAGTTACTTTGCCTGTAATACTTGGGACACCTTTATTTTGAAATCCAATGATCACTTTTTCCAACCTCTGAAAGGTGTGATTGATTCCTGTGAATATTTGTAGTTTAAAGATTGTACATAAAAGCATAAATACAAAATCTTCTGCATGTCTCTCCTTAACACCACTCCTACCCAGCACCTCCTCATCACATGTGTGTCCATTAATGTGAGCTCTAACCATCAGTCTCTCCCTCCTGGGGCCTCTCTCCTCCTCTGTCCTTCTCTCTTGCTGCCTCCTAACAGACCTCCCAGCTCTCTTCTTCCTTCGTCTTCATCCAGCAGCGGCACAGTTTCTACCACCAACCTGTTTGTTTCTCAAACACTTTTATGCCTGATGTCCTTCCTGATGCAACCCTGTCCATTTATCTGAGCTTGGGAGCAGCATTAGGAGCACATCGGAGTGCAGAATGAAACAGGAAGTTTCAGGATTCAGGACCTTTGAACTCTCCAGGACTTTGACACCCTGATTGTAGTCCTCTGCAGTCATGCTGTGGCCATGGTAACAATGAAGCCACACTGCCACCATGAGGTGAAGCTGGGACATTGCACTCTTATTAAAAAAAGCCTGATACTCATTATTTAAACATTAAAAAGAACATTTGAAAAGTAAAGCTTATTTTGACACCTGAACATTGTTGTTGAGGAAAACAATGAGAAAATAAAAATAGCAGCTGATCATAAACTCAGGACACAGACTGACAAATTACAAAAAGAAAAGGTAGTTCAGGACAACAAGACCCTGTCCTTGCTGTACAGTAACACAAAGGGGCTGTTTCACAACCTTCAAGTGTACCAAAATAAGATGAACGAGCTGACCAAGTGCTTCAAGGACGGTGGAGAATCATCCTTACCATCTGAAGAACCCCAGATGTCAGCCAGGAGAGCCAAAGCTCATTCCAAATCATCCGGGAAATCCAACAAGTGTGACATTACCCCATGTATGGTCATACCTGACCAACCCCCAATTTCCACCTGGATTAAGAACATGGCTACCTAGTTGTTGAGCCCAGCCTGGCTGTACAGTGATTGTGTGCTTCGGAGAGACGCCGTGTGTGACGTCTTAGGCTTAGAGAAAACCTTGTTGCACAAAGAACACAACGACACTGTCATGGTTGGCTGGGTGGCTGAAGCGGGTAGACCCCAAAACGCAGGACTCAGGAGAGGGTGAACTTAAAGTGATTTATTGTGAAATAACAGAATACCAAAACAAACCTATACTGGGAAGAAGCTAAACCAAAACCCGAGGAGGAGCAGGGAGACACACAGCGAGGGAATACGGACGACAGAAACATCAGACGTAGGAACATCAACGACGCGACGAGGAACAGGTGAACACTGAGGGCCTAAATACACAGCAGGTAATCAGGGCAAGAGGAAACAGCAGGGAACAACAGGTGAAGCCAATGAAACTAATAACATGGGAAGCAAAACTAAACACAAAGCCCAGGGAACACAAGACTGTCAAAATAATACAGGAAGTGACTAACCAAGGTGCACGCAGACTACAAACGGGGGATTGGCACACAGACACGGGGCAGAGACGCAGACTAGTCACAACACTAGGAATAAACTCAACATGAAAACACAGGAGGTCAGGGTTAAGACATGACAAAACAGACAAGACCATGGAGCAGGGGCAACAGGGACGAAGGGAACAAACGTATCAGAACAACTGAAAAATAACAAAACTCAGGGAAAACAGAACTAAACACAAAACGCTGGGCAGACGGCCCAGGACCATGACAGACACTCTCCACCAATGGGTTCAGTACAATTCGACAGTGGTCGAAGGACTGAGAGGTTTACAGGACAGATTGAGTAAAGCTCTCATCGACTGCTTGGATCGCACATCAGTTAATCGTTGGATGCCCACAGTAGAGCTGTCTCTCAGGAACACTCAAAGGAAAACCATGAAACCATGTGTAACAGATACCCAACCTGATCCCAACAGTATGTGTCCACTTAGAGAGGCAGAAGTACTCTCCAGCGGTGAGGGGGGTCTTATGAGGATGAGTTGGAACCCACCGGAGAAGACTTGGCCAACACAGTGTATTGTGATAACCAAGAAAGCATGAATGAGTACAACACCATTAACCTCTTCATGGATGATGATTGGATCGATTACAGTGGTGATACCAGAAAAGACAGATTTCATTGGTTAGCTCGCACCGCTGACTCCTCTGAGCTAGATGAACCTTTAGTGAGAGATCAAGATTATGCCTTTGGACGACACGAGAGACGCAAGCGTAACCTACAACATGATTCTGAGGAGCAGGAGTCTATATCAAGAAAGCGCATAAAGGGCTCCACTGCTAGTCTTTTTTAATGACAAATGACCCACACAGGCACAGTCAGAACATGCAAACTCCACACAGAAAGATCCCAGCTGGGATTTGATCCATTCCTAACCACTCCATCACCATCCCACCCTATCCTCCTGAGACCCGGCCCTTTGACCTTTGTCCTTTTTAGTGGACATTACATTTTCATGCACATCTTTGAGTTTTTCATGAAACTAAATTAAATCCTGTTGAACTCTAAAAAGGACACCGTGGGCTTTCTGGGATATGTCATGTGATGGGCTGCCATGTTGGAAAAAGTATTTTAGGTATTTTGCTGTCAATCCAATATGACATTGTATGAAGCACATTTCATGGAAAGGGGAAAACTAAGTCAACTATTGTTGCTTTGTTGTTATTGAAATGTATTTTGTTTATTGTTGTTTTCTTCATGGTTATCATATATGATGTTGTTTGTAAATGTTTCAGGAACAGTACTTTCCATTTTAAAAGCAGTTCAATCATTTAAGTTTTGGAATAATGGTCTTTGAATGAATGTCAGGTATCATGGACATCAGGACCATCTTTATGTACTTTGATGCCTGATCCCTGAGGCAGAGATGATTCTGTACAAGTTAGAACAAAAGTACAAGATTCTGGACCATCCACTGGGCTTCCTACTCAGTTTGCCTTCTGCTGTACAGTCCACCAGATCGACCCCTATGAGGCCACAGCAAGGCCATCCTGGCAGTTTCTGCAGTCCCAACTGGAGGCGGGCAAATCTGCAGTTGCCGTGTGTGGTTCATGTTGGTCTCCTATAGTCCTCGATGTTCTTCAGCATCCCCCCCCCCTTTCCCCCCTCAAAGATCCTGATTTCAAATGGCTTTCCCACAAAACAGCTTTGGCCTTGGAAGCTGGAATGCCCTAAAGGTGTAGCCACATGTCCTGACCAATAGGGGGAGCAAATCCATGTAGAATAAGATAATCGCACATTCTGTTGCCCCATGGAGTGCTTTTATTTTGCATTGTTGATTATTGACATAATTAGTTACATCATTTCAATCATCTGTTTGTTTGTTGTTAGTTCATCCTGTTGCTGGAATGTTGAAAACTTTAATTAAAACTGATTTTGAAAAAGTCTAAACTGTGAGATGTTTCTTTGTCTCCAAGGATGTAGGAAATTAGAAAGAAAATACATTTGATGACACTTATGTTTCTTGGTCCCAGGAGGCGGTTACAGATGATTCGTCTGTCTCAACCTGACTGACCTTTGACCTCTGTTGCTTATGAGTGCCATATATGACTCCTATGATGTTTCACTGTTACACTGTTTGGAGACGCCCCCATGACCCTTCAAAGACCAACAGGTGTCTGTCTCTATGGGAACTGAGACAAATGTGGTGAGAACACAGCGTTCTCACCACAGTGTCACGGTCCCCCCCACACACACACACAGACATGTACAGCTTCAAGATTCCCTGAAACCACCGTTTCCCTTTATTTAACCCACACTGGTGGATCAAAGGGTCAGAGGTCAAATTTGACCCATACAGTATGAAAGCATTAAGATATTTTAGCTCATTTCTGTTGATGTCACAGCAACATATAAACAGCAGGTGTGTTTGTGACCTTGCTGAGCAGCTAACTGTACCAACATTAGCAGGTATCTGTGTGATGCTCCCGTACAGTCTGTGGATGAGTTTTTAATGTTCTGCACATTTATCACACAAACACGATTCTGATCATGAAGCAAATCAACTACCAGAGCAGAACTCAGGAGAACCTGGAAATAATGGATCAGTAGGACTGCACTGAGGTTAGAGCTGCACTAACATGAACTCCTTCAAATTCACTGCAGCAGAAAGGAACACGAGCAGGAACTGAACCATCAAAGAACCACAGACACACAGAAACAGACCAATCCAGTGGTGATTTTCACATTTAGTCTCTCTTTTTCTTACTGTTACACCCACGACAGGTCAATTGCAAAGAAAAACAATAAGACTCTATTCAATGACAACTTGTTTTTCCATTTAAAAGCAAATCTTTAGTTCATAATGTTTATTTCAAAAGTAAAAATGTCAGGTCACTTCTCAATCCACACAATCTATCCAGGGGCAACTTCACTACAAATCAATCAGAACACACTAGGTGGGAAAAACCCCTTCAAGAGTCGTTTAAATCTAATTGGAATCACTGCAACCCATAAAAAAAAAAAAATGTACACATGCATGCAAAAACCTGGCACTAAACTGGCAGAATGGAAATGGACCAAAGGAAAAGCTAAGTTTTGATTGAAATAGAAGTACAAAATGAAAATAAACAAAAAAAACAAAGAAGAAAAACTAGTCCACTCCCTGGGCAACCCCCATATCTTTTTGCCCGCACCAGCTCACTTGCCACGCTGGACTAGACAAATAAATACACTGGCAAAGAAAAACAAAATAAATCACCAAAATCAATTATCCACTGCAAGAGCAGCAAAAACATCCAAACTTTTTATTTTTTCCAGCGCTGGTAAGAAACAAAGCCGACTGAGCCCAAAGACAGCTGTGTGGTTACCACAATAAACACAGACTCTTTTCTCAGTGTTTTATATTTTATAAATTGGTTTATTGTTTGTTCCACTGAATTACTAAGCAGCTGAAACAGCCTCACGAATGTTAACAGAGAGAAAATAGTGTTTGTTGAAGCGCTCTGTTCACTGCAGCTCGCCGTCTTTAACGGTCTCCTTGTTTCTCCAAAACATGTGCTGATCATAATTATTGATACTCAGGTATAATCAGGAGCTTAGTTTGGATTTGTGCAGAGCACGTCTGTGTCGTTGTTTCATCAAGCAGCTTTACCAAGACACGGCAATAAACAAATTGGCCAGCAGGTGTCACTGTGCAGCTGGGTTTCAGATTGTTTCGAAGCTTCGATACAATTCAGGGACAAATGCTTCGAACGCTTCAGTGTTTCACAAAGCCTCGTTTTGCCCATGACTACCTCTATTGACTATGAGCTGCTTCAACTTCCAACAGGGCACAGGTCTGAACTTAAGCAATATGTAAATACACAATTTCAGACACTTCTGTAAAAAAAAAAAAGACTTAAAACCTACCACTATTCATGCCCAAAATTATGCCGCTCACATGGAGTGAGGCGTGCACTTGCCTCACTCCACTGGTCTAGTCCCACTCACAAAACACACCTGTTTCTACTTGCAGTTGATTGTATATATACACCCCTGAAAACACTAATTAAAGGCACCTCCCGTTCTTCCCTCCAATACAAACTGCCACATTACATTTGGCATAATAAAAAAAACCCAAAAGGCTTTTTAAATAAATCCATCATCAAGGCTCAGAGTGAAATCAGGGCTCATTGGTGCTGGATGGCGTCTGTCCTCGGGTCATCTGTGTGTCTCTGTGTTGCAGCAGCAGACTCAGAGTTCATGTGGAAAAAGCTCTGAGACATTTCAAACAGTCTGCTGTTCAGCAGGAGGATGGGATGGATCCTGACTCTGCTCTGGAGTCTGGATCTCAGCCTCTCGCTGACCGAGCTCGTCACAGCTGTCAGTGTCACATGTGGGGTGGGAGTCATTGGACAACATGGAGCACAGCCTTGCTGTCGTCCTCCTCCTCTCCATCACCACCTCCACACTGTCCAGGGAGCAGCCAGGACAGAGCTGACCACCTCTCCTCCTGTCAGCAGCTGTAGTGCTGCAGCTGATACTACAACAGAGTCAAAGTTTTCAGGAGTGCCCCCTGCACCCCAAACCACCTCAGTCTCCTGTCTGCTGAGCAGGTAGTCTGCTCTGGCCTTTCTTATAAAGTGCAGTGGTGTCTGACCAGTCCAGTTTATTGTTCAGGTGAACACCCAGGTAGAGTTGGCACTTTTACTCTCATTTTGATGTTTATTTATTGCAGATTGTACTGTTCTCTTGCTGCTGTAACACAATAATGTCCTTTGTGGGATCAATTAACCAGCTATCCATCTATGGCTGCAAATGAAAAAATGGAGAGAACACATCAGACTGAACAAGCTGACTGTGCTCAGACATCAGAGCATCCTTGTTTTCTGCACTAATCCTGCTGCAGTAACTAGTTACTGACTACATGAAGGTCAAAATTGTATTCAAATTCATGTTGTTTTTTAGCTTTGTGCTCAGTGTTTTAAAAGCAGGAATGTTTTACACTAACGGCACTGTTTGTATCTGTGTGCGTCTGTAGAAAACGTGCCCACATCATTCTGCAGTCTTTCCTCCTGCTGTGACGTCCACAGAAGCAGCGACTCAGCCCCCGTGTGACTGAAGCACTGAGGCGTGTGCTGCAGAGTTAAGACGTCCCGAACTGACTTTTTATCCAAGGACTTGTGGTGTTACTGTGAATATCTTTAAATCCCTGCTCTGTAGCTGAAATCACCTCACGGATGTGAACCCCTCTACTAAATCAGCTTTGTTTGACCTTTGACCCTGGGTTTAAATATGTGTTGCTGATGGAAGCAGCTCAGCAAAACCTCACAAAATCATATTAATGGTGTGAGGGAAGAACTAAAATGTGTGGTTAAGGCAGGATACTGACTTTGGTTTTTTGGTTCTTTAAATGAACTCCATGATGTAACCGTGAATAACTATAATTCAGTGTTCAGGAGCTGAACTCACCTCACAGATGTGAACCCTTCTACTAAATCAGCTTTCTTAGACCTTTGAGCCTGAGATGAAATGTGTGTTGTTCACATGCTGTCAGTGGGATGCAAATAAATGATGGGAAACAAAGATGCTAAAGTGTTCTTTATTGTCAAAAATCTGAGTGAAAAGTTACTTTCAAACAAAGTAAGAAAATCAGTCCAGCATAACAGTGTGTGTCCTTTAAGAACAAGGTCAGCATCCTGAGGGCTCCACCCTCCGGTCCAAACACACTCACTCCTGCTGTATAAAAACAGGCCTCACAAAGTGCCCACTGTCCATCTTTTATACCAGGTCTGTGCTTTGACCTCCTGTAAGCTCTTCATCTCCTCCATCCACTCGTCCACAGCACTACAGCCTGTGTGGATCCTGTTGGGCTGGCCACACTGAGATGACTGTGGGTGGGTTTTCTCTTCTGGGGGGGGGGCATGTCCTGATGAAAACAGAGGAAGGGGAGAGGAGAACAGCTGTGAGCAAACAGAATCAGGAAATCAAATCCAATTTGTTCTGAAAATGAAATTTGCACAGTTACCTCAGAGTCTGTGGGATGCTGGGGAGCAGGAGCCTGGACCTCAAGGGTGTCTCCATGGAGGCAGATGGTCACACCTGATGGCTCGCACCTGGATATGTAGGGGACACCTTGTGGGGCTGCTGGCACTGTGCTGGAGATGGTGATGTCCCAGACATCCTCATCCACCTCTGGGTTCTGTATCCTGGAGCCAGTCTGAGGGCTTCCTGAGGATGCTTCATCTAAACAGAGGACACAAATGTGAGCAGGTGCTGCAGCAACGCTTCAACATGTGTCAGAAAGCTGCTGAACTTTGGAGACATTAAATGATGCTACAAGTGAAGGGGCACGTTCATCAGAGACACAGCATCATCTCCATCAGCAGCAGCACGATGCAGATTGTAGTGTAGATAGTGTTATTAGATTGCCGTTAAAGGAGGACAATAAAGGCCTTTATGATCTGGATCATCCTCTCAGCATCTTCTTCATCATTTTAATCATTTCCAGGCTCTAAATTTACAAATTGGATGTACAGTTAGCGTTGTTTACACCAAGACAGTAACTTCAGACAGCATGAACTGTACCTGGTTAACACGGCAAACTGATTGACAGTGAGTGATGAATTACGAGCAGTAATATTAATAAATGCCTGAGTGCGGACTTTAAATTCCATTAGCTAAACATAGTAA
>CM024194.1:7342503-7484276 GCA_013435755.1 Amphilophus citrinellus
GGCCTGTAATCCTTGACGTCACTGGGTCGCGTCATCTTCGGGACCGGAACAATGCAAGATGTCTTCCACATCACAGGGACCCTCTGAAGATTCAGGCTCATGTTGAAGACATGGTGCAGTACTCCACAAAGCTGGGTGGCACAGGCTTTAAGCACCCTGGGGGAGACCCCGTCAGGGCCTGCAGCCTTGTTTGTGTGGAGTCTCGTAAGTTGTCTTCTCACCTGGTCAGCAGTGAGACTAACTGTAGAGGTGGCGGGTGGGGGAGGGGTGGAGACATCAAGAGGGCCATCACAGGAAGGAAGCAGGCTATTGTGAAGTGTGGGGGTGGGTGAGGGTGGAGTGGACTTCTGGAGACCGGCAGCAGAGTTGTCTGGACGAGGGATGACAGAGCCTGCAGTGTCAAACCTGTTAAAGAACAGATTTAGCTCATTGGCCCTGTCCACACTGCCCTCCATTCCCCTGTTGTTGCTGGTCCTGAAGCCAGTGATGGTTCTTATTCCACTCCATACCTCCCTCATGTTGTTCTGCTGGAGTTTCAGCTCCAGCTTCCTCCTATAGTTGTTTTTAGCCTCCCTAATTGTTGTTTTAAGTTCCCTCTGGATCGTTCTCACCTCCTCCCTGTTGCCAGCCCTGAAGGCCTTCTTCTTATTGTTGAGAAGTGCTTTAATGTCCTTTGTTACCCACGGCTTGTTGTTTGGGTAGCATTTCACAATCCTGATAGGAACAATGGTGTCCTCACAGAAGTTAATGTAATCTGTGATGCATTCTGTGAGCCTGTCGATGTCCTGTCCATGAGGCTCACAGAGTGCCGGCCAGTCTGTCACCTCAAAGCAGTCCTGCAGTGCTTCATAAGTGTCTTCAGACCATCTCTTAATTGTCCGTGTGGTCACAGGCTGACTTTTCACCAGTGTGCACATAGCGGGAGCTGAGCTTCACCAAGTTGTGATCTGACCTCCCTAAAGGGGGGAGGGGGAGCAGCTGTATGCATCCTTAACATTAGCATACAGCAGGTCCAGTGTTCTCTCCTCTCTGGTGGGACAGTCCACATACTGGGTGAAGTTTGAGAGTGTCTTTTCCATGGTGACATGATTGAAGTCACCTGAAATTGCAATAAGGGCAGTTGGGTGTTGAGTTTGTAAACACGCTAATGATGAGTGAATGACGTCACACGCCGACGTCTGATTGGCAGAGGGGGGGACGTAAACAGCCACAATAACAACATGGGAGAACTCCCTTGGTAAATAATATGGCCTCAGTCCAACAGCCAACAGTGTTTGTGTTGCAGGTTGCAGGTTTTGTGTTTGTGTTGCGGCTTTTGTATTTGTGTTGTGGGTTTTGTATTTGTGTTGCAGGTTTTGTATTTGTGTTGCAGGTTTTGTGTTTGTGTTGCGGCTTTTGTATTTGTGTTGCGGCTTTTGTATTTGTGTTGCAGGTTTTGTGTTTGTGTTGCGGCTTTTGTATTTGTGTTGCAGGTTTTGTGTTTGTGTTGCGGCTTTTGTATTTGTGTTGCAGGTTTTGTATTTGTGTTGTGGCTTTTGTATTTGTGTTGCGGCTTTTGTATTTGTGTTGCAGGTTTTGTGTTTGTGTTGCGGCTTTTGTATTTGTGTTGCGGCTTTTGTATTTGTGTTGCGGCTTTTGTATTTGTGTTGCAGGTTTTATGTTTGTGTTGCAGGTTTTGTATTTGTGTTGCAGGTTTTGTATTTGTGTTGCGGCTTTTGTATTTGTGTTGCAGGTTTTGGGACTTTGCTGCGCGCTTCCTGCTGTGTGACGCAGTGATACACTGTCAGCTCACCTCTGCAGGTCTCCCTCTGCTTCTTCTCCCATATCGAACATAGCAGTCGAGGAAAAGAAACACACGGTTTACCTCCGATGTTAGCAATCAGGTCCTTTGCATTGCTCCTGTTTCGAAAGATCCATTCTCCACTTTTCATTTGGCCTTTTTTTTTGCGGGGGGGGGGGGGGGGGGGGGGGGGGTCAGGCTAGCTTAAATGTCACTGTAAAACGTGATGATTGTTGTTTTTATCAGCTGATAACTGATCATTGTGTCATTGGCAACGGAAAATGAGTCTGTGCACAGGTCTTGGCCTGCGCGGCAGATGTTCAGTGCTTTGTGGGATTTGTAGTATACGGTGTGAGCGCAAGTTACCCGCTAGCCATTAATAATAGCGAAATGAAATCATCTTACGGACGTATAAAATCATATCGCGACCCAGATGTGGCCCGCGGACACTGAGCCTGACGCATGTGCTCTAGCTGCTGCGTCTCTCGACTATCATCTCTGTCAGCAAGCAAAGCTTCTCTTCCTGTTGTTTCATTCAACGGGTACTGTTACTTATGTTGCAGGTTGCGTCACTTCCGTTGTGGTTTTGTATTTGTGTTGCAGCTTTTGTATTTGTGTTGCGGCTTTTGTAGTTGTGTTGCGGCTTTTGTAGTTGTGTTGTGGGTTTTGTATTTGTGTTGCGGCTTTTGTATTTGTGTTGCGGCTTTTGTATTTGTGTTGTGGGTTTTGTATTTGTGTTGTGGCTTTTGTATTTGTGTTGTGGCTTTTGTATTTGTGTTGCGGCTTTTGTATTTGTGTTGCGGCTTTTGTATTTGTGTTGCAGGTTTTGTGTTTGTGTTGCGGCTTTTGTATTTGTGTTGCGGCTTTTGTATTTGTGTTGCGGCTTTTGTATTTGACCTGACACCTCTGGGCCACCGTACTTTTGCCTTCAGAGCGACTTTAATTCTTCAGCTCACAGATTCAACAAGGTGTTGGAAACATTCCTCAGAGATTTGCTCCATGGTGACATGACAGCATCACACATTTGTCACATTTGTCGGCTGAACATGATGCAAAACCACATCCCAAACCTGCTGGAAGCAGCCATCAGAAGATGTTCTCATAAGCAGATGGGCGTGGTCTGTAACAATGCACAGGTAGGCTGTGGCATTTAAACAGAGCTCAGCTGGTACTCAGGGACCATCACATCACCACCATCAGCCTGAGCCACTGATGCAAAGCAAGATGGATCCATGCTTTCATGTTGTTTACACCTAATTCCCATCAGGCCTGAAAGAGGCTCTTCTGCATACCTTGAAGTAACCAGCGGTTATTTGAGTTGCTGTTGCCTTCCTGTCAGCAGTCTGAACGTTCTCCTCTGACCTCTGACATCAACAAGGCATTTTCATCCAGACAGCTGCTGCTCACTGGATATTTTCTCTTTTCAGTTCACTTGAAAGACGTGGGGATCAAAGAATGGTGGTTGCAGCCTGAAGCAATGATTAGTTAGTGAGGGGACCGTGCAGACGCTGAGGGCTGATTCTGAGACACCACATGTCCCTGCTGAACCTGATGGATGTTCTCAAGTACAAGCTGGTGAAGCTCTTTCCCATGAAACCTGCTTCCAAATGCCTCAGTTGTGTTAAAGCGCCCTCCAGTGGTAGTTAGCTTTGTGTGACACTGGCTCTACAACAACATGTCATAAAAATCAACTTTCACAACTCTGGGAAAGATTTACAGGTTAAAAACTGTGCTGTTTTAATTATATAATGTCTGAGGTTCCATTAATGCTGCCGGAGGGAATTTTGTCACTGTAATATCAAAAATGGCCACTCATACCTGTAATATTAGACTACAGATTATTTTTAACAGATGTGAAGTGACCACACAAACAATGTTTTAGGTGGAAATCTGGAAAAAGTCTTTGAGAAGCTGATATTAAAAGTTAGAACGTAAAAGCTGGTGAGATTTAGGTGTTGCAGGAACGCAGTGATGAATCTGAAACTGCTCTTCTCTCACAGGAAGGACCTTTGGTTAACTGTCTCCACTTTTACTGTGATGCTACAACTATGAAACTTTTCCACAATTTAGATTTCTCTGTTTTTCTGAATAACCTGCTTCTGAGAGCTGCTGATTCTGTGCATTCAGTTTTCAGGTCCCAGCAACCAATGATTATAAAGTTATGGCTCTCCCTGCAAGTATTTGCATAGCAGCATCCAATAAGTGACCCAAAAACCAAATTAAGCTGACAGCATTAAAAACTTCAAAATAAATCTCCAGAGAATCACTGGATTATCTCAATAAACAGATGCACGTTTACTGCCTACTGCTGGATGTTACACACATACAAAAGCAGTGGAGGTGAGACAGTCAGAGTCTGGAAAGCGTGCTCTTCTTATATGGTGACTGTCACTAACGGTTTCAGGGCACAGGCAGCATAAAAGTTTGGTCTAGCTTCCAGGTCTGACAAACGAAGCTTCACAGCTGCATTATTTTTAATTACCAGCAGGGGGGGAACTAGCAGTTGTAAAGGCCTCTATAGGAAGCTGCAGTGACCTCTACAGTTTCCTGGTGGTCTTATGAGCAGGTTAGTGTCCATATTAATTAAAACATGAAGTCCATCATGTCTATGATGATCATCCTATGAGTCAGAGGGGATTAATCAGGAGAAGCATTTCAGACTGCGCTTCAAACACAATCACGCCAACAACAGATGTCTAAGAAGACACTTCTTAGTCACAAACAGGCACTCTCAGCTTTACTGAATGTTTCATTTTCTGTTCTATAACCAGCAAATTACTGATATGCAGACTGGGTCTGACATCTGTTTGATTTTTGAATCTAACACAGAGGACCTGCAGCAACATTTGCTTCATAATTTACATATGTGATGTGGCAGAATTTTAATGTCTTGTAGGTTTTGTTTGGTTTTATATGTGCATGTTTTTCAATGTTTGTAATGCATGCTTTTATTGTTGGGGTTTTACTTCCTGCCACATCAATTAGAGGAATGGATAGCACCTGCTGGGGCATCTTTATAAAGACTGGAGGAGCAGCAGAGAAGGAGAAGCAAGCAGCAAGATGGAGCTGCAGAGAGGACAGAGAACTGGAAAAGCCTGGCCTGAGGGAATGGAGCTGACCCAAGAGAAAGAGGAGAACCAGCAGAGCTGATGCACCGATGGCCGTGGGAGAAAACAACAATGGACTTCATGTCATGGTGAAGGATACAGAGAACTGTGTGTTGCAGTGGATTTGCTGGACTTCAAGCTCGCCTTGTTAATCTTATTTTGTTGTTTTAATAAATGGCATGCTTTTTACTTACTCCTTGGTTGCCTCCCATTTTTGTTTTTTTTGTAGCTGCTCTCTGCCTGATTTAAATGATCCGCCCCCTCTTCCATGTCACACCTGGGCTCCTGAGGGAAGAACACAGAGCTCATCCAAATAGAATATTTGAATAGACCCACAATTTGCAGCAACATTTGAAATTTAAAACAGTCTTACTGAGTGAAGCAAGGTCAAAGCAAGGTGTGGTGACAGTGTCCCATTGTGTGATGGAGCGGCCCTGTCACGAAATGTGGGTGTGCGCCAAACACACTTCCCTGTTCATTCCCATCAATGCAAAGAAAGTTAAGATCTGCATGTCAACAGCCCAACCAAGGGTGCATGCTTGGTATTATTATAGCATTACAGGAGCAACCGCTCTACACTTTGACTTGCCTATGTAGCTGCTGATTTCTCATTAAAGTGTGGATGGTTCTCCTCTGGAAGACAGCACTGACTGTAGAACTGTGTTGTAAATGATGCACTTATGGTCAGATAGAAAATCAACATAAAGAGCTTATGGATGGGCCAACAGTAATTACAGGGTCCAGGGTGTATCCACTGTTATGAGTTATGTTGCACTTAATTGAACAATTCTTCCGTATCAAGGAATTTGGTGGCAGTACAATTAGAAGAATAATCAGTGTTTAAGTTAAAGTCAGAGATAATTGAGCTTATGAAAATTAAATGAGATCTAAATGAAGAATTCAGAAGGTCGTTAAATAATACAGCAGACTGGATTTTAACAGTGAATGATGAAAGTTTGAGTAAATCAAAGAAACCAAAAGTAAATGGAACACAGTTTGAGTTATAAACCATAACTATTCCCCCACCATGACCTGACGATCTCGGGCCATTCAAGAATTCATAGTTGGGTGGACTACAAGGTGTGCTCATGAGCCTCAATGGATTTCAAATGGAGAACCAGGAATAAGAAAAGCTAAAATCACAACAAATATAAACCAATGAGAAAACTGTCACTTTGTGTAATTGGTGCTAAGAACTGACCCACATTTTTAGTAGATCTATGACATATCCTAGGTAACATCTTCCTCAAGTTATCACGTTTACATAATTTTCAGAAAACTTGATCGCAAGGTTCAAACTTGTCCAAGATTTTTATTAAATGCATTTATGGCATCAATGAACTTCCTAGGTCTCATCTTTCTTCAGTTATTACATTCACAAAGTTGAAAGTTGCCCACCTGGTGGGGTGACAACAATACAGGCCGAGGGGGTAAAAACATCAGAACAGGTCAAATTTAACAGGTTCAGACATTTCTTTAGCTCAATGCAGTTAATGTCACAGGAACATAACTGCATGTGTGTGTGTGTGGTGCCTTTCTATGTCTGCAGTCAGACTGATGCTGGCAGCCTCCCGTGCCAGCATCAAGTGTGGTGCTGTGGTAAAGAATGAATGAGACACACACTTTGAGCTAGCATTAGCTTCACAGCAGGAACATTTATTCTTCACAGTAGCATCTCTGAACATGCTTTGGGCATCATTAGATGTCTTCTTGGCTTTGGTCTGGAACCGCCTGCAGTAGATGGGCTTTGTTTTTATTTTTTCCAGCGTTTATTATGGGAAAACAAACATCTAATTTCAATCAACATCATGTCCTGTTTTTGTTAAGACATGAACAATAACAGCCATAATGATCTGATCATGCTTTAGTGAACGTGAACCTTCTGGAACTGCTGCGGTTGTTTTTTGTAACCTGTCCTGTTACTGTATAACCCTGGTTTCCACCAGCTGGAACAGCTTCACAGTGATGGTTGTTTTGAAACCATAAAACATCTGATGTCACCATCAGGTGCTTTCCAGTCAAACAAAGAGTACTTTATATAGAGTACTTTTCCTTCTATGTTGATTCTATCTGTATACAGTCTTTATAGACTTTTTATATAGTTTATTTTATATTCTATAATTTCACTGTTAGTTCATTTGAAATGTTGCTTTTGGTTTATATGTGAAATATTGAGAGGCCTCAGTGTAAGAAAGTCACTGCTGGCAGTGCTGTGTCATTTGTCAGGATATTTTTTAACTACTTTCATTTATTATCTATGCTTCTCATACTGGCATCAGAGGCCCTTTCAATATCTTGTACTGTATGCTGCCCACACACCAATGTATAGAGTGCTTTATGTTCTCTGGGTCACTGGGGTGAGGGTGAGACCTGTTATGATCCTGGTTGTGTGTGTTTGAAGCTTTGGGAAAGTTGCTAGAATAAGCACTGTTATCCTTGACACTTGTAACCTGATGTTGTATTTCAGCAGTGTTAACCGACAGGTGTGCTCCTAAAATGGAGTTCTGTAGGCCCCCCACCCTCGTGCTCTCCTGGCTAGGAGGGGGGAAGAGATAAGACTTGGCTAACTGGAGTGGTACTAACGATGTTATTCTAGCAGATGTTTGAGTAGAAATGTTCATCATTTGTGTCTGTCTGAACTGTTATAAACCAAAAGGTACCCCTGTGATGTGTGCGCCTTAAACATGTGACTTCAGAGTGGGCGTGGTTTAAACAAAAGATAATTGGTTGGGATTCAAGTTTCATGGGCTGAGACTTTATGTAAATTAGGAGGGGTCAAAGGCAAGTGGGCAGTTATCATGTTTAAGATATAACATGTTTGCCACTCTTTGTCTCAGCTCACCTCTCTCTGTGTGCTCTTCTCTTTCCTGTTTCTGCTTCTTTCTCTGTCTCTGTGTTTCCCTCTTCTCTTCTTTCTTACTCTTCTCTTCTCTCTGTGTGTCTGTCTTAGACTCAATCATGTTACTGCCTGTGATTTGGTTTTTGTCTGTGTTCTGTGTAACTAATATGTCTAATAAACAGCCTGCACCTGAACCTGCTCGTCCCAGTGAGTTTTTGAGTATTTCGGGTTTAATTGGGTTTGAATCTTCGGCCAAAAGGAACATGGAGACCCTAAGGAAATGTCACCGACACATTGTTACCTGTACATGACAATAATAAACTAAGCAGTGTGTAAAGTAAACTGAATAAAGCAGCTTTAATGTGAATGTGAACCATGTGACTGTGATGAGGTCAGCTAACTGAACTTCTTCTCTTTACTCGATTTTCACCAGTGAAGAAAAATGATTTCATTCACTTCAGGTCGCATAAAGAAATCATGTTGGTTAAACATGATTTTTGTCATTTACTGTAACACAAATCTGTTAAAGTGATTTCACCATGATCGAGGCAACAGGTAACTACAGAAACCCTCCTGCTCCCCCACACAGGGCTCAGGGATCTGATTGGTCAGTACGGTGATTTCTAAAATGGTAACATGTTACAAAATGATTTTTAGTTATTAGTTTAATGTGTTAGTCACAGAAATTCAGAGAGCAGGTTTTCAGTCAGGGTTATTAAAGTTATTCCTGGTTATAAAGTATGAGTTTGGCTCAGACTGAACTTTTACTCAGTGCAGTTTGTTTGGATTGAGTCAAAGTCAGATATTAAATTTCAGTTCAGGTTTATTCACACAGCAGCAGCAGCAGCAGCACATAAACATGAATCTTACTCATCAACATGATTGATAAAAACACCATGAATCAAAGCCGTTCAGTAAAAATGGTTACAAAGTTGAAGTAAATTGATTGTTTCACAGATTTGACTGAATTAAAACAGAAATATTCCACATTTTGCCATAAATTCATATGAGATGACATTATTTTAACCACTGCAGTCTCAGTGTGGCTGTGCTTCAGCAGAACAAACAGACACTGGTGGGATTTTTTCCTTTGGCAGAATAAATTTGTAGTTCAAAGAAACTGAACAACAAATTATGGACACGCTCGTCGTGATCATCGTCTTCCCCTCAGTTATCAGAGGCAGCAGTGAGAGTTTGGAAGAGCAGGAGGAGACTCAGAGTTCAGCTGGAAAAAACCTCTGATGTGTTTTAAACAGGCTGCAGTTCAACAGGAGGCTGATATGAAACCTGGTTCTGTTGTCGTCGTCTGTAGATCACAAAAACTACAACAACAACAACACCAACAACAAACACAACAGCAACTGACACACCGACTTTCAGTCCAACAGATATATCCTTCCCTGAATCCTCTGTGGTTCCTCCTGGACCTGCAGGTAGAAACAGGTGTGAGGTGTCAGCTGTCAGGTAGGTGATGAGTGAAGAACAGAACAGAATCCATTTCCTCTTCAAACTGCTGTCAGACATTATCTACTGCACTCTGATCACATCACTCAGACCAGCTGCTTTCTACAAAGTCTCATCAACAACATCTTTAGAAACAAACATCAACAACCAGGAAGCAGCTTCACCTCTGATCACAGACACACTGAACTCTGCTCACTCACCTGGAGGAGCAACAGCTCTCAGGGTGATGTTTATGTTGAGCTCCTTAGAGACATTTTTTCCTGTCTGAACAACAAGACACTTGTATGTTCCATTATCAGCCATCGTCATATTCTTCAGAGTGACAACCACGTCTTTATCATCCTTCTTCTCCTTCTCCTCCACTCGGTTCTCAAAAGATGGATGCTGCTCGTCTGTATAAAGGAGTCCATCTCGGTACAAGAAGACATAGTCTGGTTCCAGGTCAGCTCTGCTGCACTTTACAACTATGATGGAGAGGTTGTTTGGAGCTTTGAATGTCAGAGTGACGTCCTCTCCAACTGTGAAATTTATCTGGTCTGAAAGATGAAACCACACAGAGCAGAGAGGTTAAAGGTTAATAACTGATGTTGTGTCATGGTCCTGGGCCGGTGGCCCAGTGTTTTGTGTCATGTATAGATCTGTTTATTGTGGTTCTTGTCTCCCCGAGTTTATGTGGTGTTCCTAGGTGTTTAATCTCTGTGTACTCTGTTTGGTTCTTTCCTGTTTTATTTTGGTAGGTCTTTTGTCTGTGCACTTTGGGTTTAGTTGTGCTTCCTGTGTTTCCCTCCCAGCTGTTTCACATTCGCCCATTACCTGCTGTGTATATATTGTCTTGTGTTTTCCATGCTCGTTGTTGCGTCATTGTTGGTTGTTGTCCGCTGTCCTGTGTCTCGCTCTGTTCATGTACAAAGTCTGGTCTGTTTCGCGTCTCTCCCCCATCTGGTGTTTTTCCGGGGAGAGTTCATGGTTATGACTTTTGTAAGATATTGTAATTAAACGTGTGTGAGAGTACTACAACCGCACCGAGTCTGCATATTGGGGTCCTCCTTCCTACCTGCGCAGCGGCCAGCCGTGACATGTTGTTTAGTGAATTAATGTTGAACAAAGTAATACTGATTATTATTTTATCCTTGTGGTGGTGGATTGAGTTCATTTTAAGTCAACCTTTTTGTTTCTTCATTATTGCCTAAACCTGCCCGAGCTTTTGTTATTAACATATTTTCAGTTCATTGTATGTTTGCATGCAGCAGTCATCTAAAATAATTCATTCATCTTTAGGACTTGAACTGTTGTCTCTGCTGTGAACATCCCAACAGCCCTTCAACCCCCAAAATGTGCAGTTTTTATTCTGCAAAAGTGGAAAATATCATCTCCTGAACATGGACACGAGTCAGAGCAGACATGAGAGAGGACAGATGGAAAACTGTTCAGGAGAATGATGATAATAATGATGATGACAATCATCTCCGGAAAAACAAACAAACAATAAAAAAAAAGCGGGGGAGGGGGGATCATCAGTTAAAGGTGGAACCTCTCATGTCACAGATGTTCACCAGAGGGATCAAATTACAAATCGTGAAGAAATACAAATCAGAGGAAATGGATTATATTGATAGATGATAGATCAACAGAGTACTGTTTCACAAAGAGAGCTGCACATAGAGCCTAATAATCGCTAAAATTTACTTTAATTTCAGGTACATCAGCATTAATTAGCAGTATTAATTAGCAGTGTTACTCGCCATATGTTACCATTAATGAGACATGTAAAAACTCTCATACTAAATCATTTGATCAGGTATTATATCAGGGTGGAGTCGACTCTGCTGCTGTCGGGCTGTTGAGCAGAAACCGAGCAACAGCAGGCCACGCCCCCAGAAGAGTGACGCATATGCAAATCAGACGCGGTGACACCGCCCCTCCGTTTGCTCCAGTGTTCAGCGCCAGCTCTGCGAGAACGTTCCCAAAAACACGGTGGCTCTCGTTGGGGCTGGCCCCACTGGATCCTTCATCGCCATCAGCACCGCTGCGCTTCAACCTCTGACGGTAAGCTGAAAACTGTTTAGCAGCTCAGCAGACTCTGCCTTTGGTTCAGCTTCAGCAGTTGTTACATTTTTCCACTAAGTTTTATTTTAATATCATGCTTCATGCTGGCTTTCATTTATTGGCGTTTCAGATAGTTGCGATTGTTCGTTTCGCGTATCATTTTTCCTTTAAGTTTTCAGTGTTTTATCGTAATTAAAATCATATCCGGCTGTTTGTGGCTTCACAACAGACACAAACTTTATGGTTTTTATTTCCTGTTTGTGGACACGAAAAATTCATTTCATTATTTTCGACTTAGTGTTATTATTCTCTGTCTGCCACATTAATTAAACCACATTGATGAATTATTTCATCATCATTTGAGCTAAAATCAGATGCTTTTTAACCCTTACGCACATTTTGACATTATTTTTGAACATCGAGGCTGTTCCGGGTAAATTTTGATCAGATGGATTTTAGATGCACCGGTGTGGCTCAAACAGGGAAAATGTTTCGGGATGGGGAATCTTGAAACTGGAAAACTCTACATGTGATGTTTGAGCGTATTTGTTGATGGATCAGTGGTGTCATGAGAACTGTGTGTGCACCACATTTGTTCAGGTTCCCACTGAGACGGGAAACAGTGATGTGGTAAAACAGATCAGGGGCGATCGTGTATGGTCCACATAAGGAACGCAGACCCTACAGAGGTCAGAGAGTGCCGTGACAGGGACGATCTGAAAGAGTGGAGTGGGCCTCCTCAGTCCAAAGACATGCATGTCAGGTTAAATGGTGTTTGAGGTACAGGAGCCTGTGATGGGTTGTAAAAAAGATGAATAAAAGTGCAGAATAAGTTCCTGCGCATTATCTGTAACATTTTAAGAAAATAATGCAAGATTAAAAAATTAGAATCCGTTTATTCTGAGGTCACTGAGATCAAACTGAGATCAAAGCAGTTTATTAAGTTAATAATGTTCAAATATTGTTTCATAATAAATACCAACAGCTCCAGGAAACTCTGGCCTTTTTCAGTTTCATTAAAATATATTTAATCAGTGTGACGTCAGGTTTTCTTGTGTTATGTAAAACAGGACAATGATAACAGATGTTTTCTCTCCAATTAGGAATGTTGTTGAACCTAAAGAAAAACTCTCCCTGCTCTCTGAAACATTTATTATTAATCACCCTGCTCATATTAACGTTAGATGGGCTAATTATACATTATAAAATGATCTGCAGCTCAATTTTTCTTGTAAACACTGAGCCAAAACATGCTGTGATCGACAGACGGTGAAGAGTTCATAAAGAGGAAATCAGGTCTGAACCGGCTCTGCTGACGTGGAGCTGATCGCATTGTTGCTCCATCAGTGCATGAAAAAAAGACGCAGCGTTCATGTTCAGCAGCGTGCGCACCCCCTGCCACACACACACACACACACACACACACACACACACACACACACACACACACACACACGCAGGCGTAATGAGGTGCGTGTCCATCCTTTAGTGTTTGACGTAAGCACAAGTTTTGGCGTGGGGTGAAAAACTTGTTGGAGCTGCTCAACACTGATCAGTCTTTTAAACGTCACTGTTTTTTTCTCAGCTTCATTTTTATTATTTTACATCACTTAGAAATACAGCTACTAAGTGGATATGAGTTAATCTTTTGTCCCCTTAGAATTATAAGGTTCTGTCTGCATTCTGACCAGTTTTGAGATATTAAATAATAGACGCTTATAATACCAAGTTAAAGCTTGATTTTGGAGATAGAAATTTTTGTTTTTTAATAAAACGGCCAAAGTTGTGTATACTTGAAAAAAATCTTACATGTTGTTGATTTAATGGTCAACGAACAAGAATATGACAATAAGTCAATTTTGTCAGAAATGTCAGATAGAACCTTATAATTCTAAAGGGATAATTTATCAATAAAAGGACCTGATTAAGTTTAGACAATAAAAACAGTGAAAACAAAAAGTTCCTCGAAGCCTCGAAGAAAAGTGGTGTGGGAACTTCCGCATTAGCGACACTTCGGTGCCGATAGGAACACTTGGTTGATAATGAAAATGATTTATCCACATTAAAATTAAACACATTATAATACACTGCTGTCGTTAATATAAAGCCCCAGCTCACCTTCAGCGGCGCAGACATAGAAGCAGAGGAGAACCAAGAAGAGACCCGTTCTCTCCATGTTCACTGAATCCCGGGAAGGCCAGAAAGAAAGCGGGAAAAGATCGTGCTGTGGTAGCCAAGCTTCGACTAACTCCATCCCCTCACGCATGTAATTTGCAGGGGGGATAGGGGGGTTATGTCCCCCCCAATAATCTGATCCAATCACTATAACCCCCCCAATAAAGTCACATAATAAAACATTTTACATGAATAACATGTTAATTTTCTTTATTCAAGATCAATTTTGAGTAAAATACTAGCATGTTTAATCATTTGGTAATGTAACCCCCCCCTCTCCCCACAAAAACTTGGTATCACCCAAGCCGCTTTCTCCACTAAGGGTAGCGTTCACCGTTAGCTTGTGGAAGCAGCTGCTGAGGGGGGGTAGTTCAAAAAAATGAAAAGAGGCCAAAAAGTGGACAACCAACAATTTTCATTGTAAAAAGCGGAAAAATCAAAATGAGGTAAATGTATATGTATTGTTAACTGATGATTTAATAACTATGCCGCTGTGTGTCAGACACACTATGAATACCAGTTCAGGTATTTTAGCTCTGTTAGACCTGCTGCTCCTAATCTGACAATGAGTCAAAAGAAGATAAAAGTGGTTATTTGTGCACACGCGGCTCAGTACAATACCTGTAATATATAATAAACTAAACTCATTAAACAAGTGTATAGTTTTACTCAAGTGAATACACACAGAACATTTTATGTATTTAGTTATTAATAACTAATATTAGTACTGATAACAGGACTGAAGACGAGAGTCCCAGAAAGGTCCAGGATGAGACTCGTTATATTTTAAACACATCAAGTTCAAACCTTTTTCTCTACAGAACATGTTTAATAGTAAAGATTGCATTAAACTCTCACATGCTCAGTGGAGAACAGACTGCTGTAAAATACTGTACTTATTATATTTGGCCAAATTAAAACAGTTTCTTTAAAAGTGGAATGAGGGGCTGCAAAATAAAAACAAAACAGGTTCATGTAAAATATTTGTTACTGTTGGAAGAAATGTGAAAAATGTAAACGTTTCCTTAATTGTTGAAGGTGCAGAGTAAATACAAAGAAAGTTAAATAAATACATAGTAAAAGCATTACTATGTATTTCTAATACGGTTAACCCAAAATCTCCTGAATCCTTTTAGAAAAGTAAATGATTGAATCTCTGCCTATTGATTTATTTATTAAGTAATTTTCCCATTTTAGGCTGATGAATGAAATTCTTGTATTTTTGCCAGTTATATTATGGAGCCATGTGACTACCAGGGGACCCCAAAGAGTGTGTGACATAATAAAACTGGCATTTAAAGGGTTAAACTCCTGAAAATGATTGATTGTTTGGTATTTTTGAGTAGGTCTGAAGTTGATTAAGTGATTTAGGGAAAAAAAAGCAAAAAAAAAAATATATTGATGTATGATGATTTCATAGCAGTTTTTAGGTGTGTGTACATTTTTGCCACAAAGGTGTCCAGAGGGTGCAAAATGTACCACGAGAGTATGAATGACATGTAAGAGTAAAAGACATTAAAAATCATGCCACTCTAGCTGCTACACAAAATGATGACCAAATGAAAAAAAAAAGTTACAAAATGAAAAAAAATGTACAAAGATGGCCGAGGAGGGCATAAGGGTTAACCCGCCCCCCCAATGCTGGAACCAAAGTTATGCCCTTGCCCTCAAAATTTCAAACCGCTCAAATGGTCGTAACGCTGAATTACAAACACACGTCACGATGCTAATTTTACAATATTTAAACTTATGTTTCTTTGAATGTGGTTTTTATCGGTTTATGAAACATTTGTATTCCTGCACTTTAACTGTTTCAGTGGAATTTTGTAATCAAAGTGTGGCCGTCTGCAAATGTAAAGTTTAGGTGTGCCGAGCATCTCTGAATGAGTCAGGGTTTAAATGTGAAATAGAAATATGCAGATATGCTTTTAATCTCTGCTTTTGTTTCCTGCAGAAACGGAGAAAACGGGAAACTTCAGCTGCGTCCGAGCTGCTCAGAGAGGAGGAAGTTCAATGGAAACCTGTGATGACCCACACGAAATATGTCCATCAAGCATTAACATAGTTTTATTTCTTCCTCTTTGCACTCATATTATTCTGTTTGCATTATTAGTAGTAGTAGTAGTAGTAGCAGGAGTACATCCAAAGTGTTAAAGTGTGCTTATTAATTTGTGACAATAACAATATAGAAATGTGAGACCAAAATAAATGTCTGTGTAAAATATAAAAATGTTACATTTATATCAAATTAATACTAATATTTATATTAAAAATAAGCCATTATTACCTTGTACACAGGTATCACTGAAATCAATGTTCAGAAAAGAGACCTTATTTATTTCAAGCCGACTCTTTTTATATTTTATGAAGGACTTCATGAGCAGTGCTCTGCCATCTAAATATTTACTGTCACTTTTTATTGTTTTTTTGGCTTCTGCACACAGAAAAAAACCAAAACAATAAATAATAAATGTGAAAATGTTTGTGTAGAGAGTTTCTTTGTGAGCAGTGCTCATGCTTTGTTTCTGTAATATGAAAAAATCAGTTTTTTTTCTTCCTGTGAAAGTCGTCAGAGATGAGAATGAGGTGAGTCAGCTGGATCAGAGCTGATTACAAAGGTCAAAGGTTTGACTGAGTCTCCAGTGTGAAGCAGGGTTATGGTTTCTCACTCTTTCTAAATACATAAAGTAGTAACCATATAATGTCTTAGCATGTATCAGAGCCATAACTGAGCCATAAGTGGCAAACAGACGCAGATGTGTCGGCTGTCTGGAGCTTTTCATGTCTGTGGCTCAGAAGGACGAGCTCAGACTTCAGATCAGCACTTGTTGGGCTGTAGAACCTGGTGTTTGGTGAAAATGCAACGAAAACCTGACAAGTAAAATGTGATGGGCCTAAAATGGCCGTTCAGTTTCATGCAGCAAAAAAAGAGAAAACACAAAATGGCAGCCTCATTCAGAGCGATTCTCATTTGCACGTTGGCTCAGCTTGGTGCTCTACCTTCCCTCCTGCACCGGCTCTCAGTCCTCAGTGTTGCTGCGTTAATCTAAAGGCTCAGTTGGAGCTTTTAGATTAATATTAGTTTATTTGACCTCAGAGGAGCTCAAAGTTTGACACAGGGAGAGTTCACTGGATCACCTCCTCAGCAGGAAGCCTGTTCTCTTTGTTACAGCTGTTTGCAGCTGCAGGTTTATATGATCAGGATGAAACAGCACAGGAATAGATGAGCTCCTCGTGATCCGTCTTCAGGACTTCGCCTCATGATGTTTCCCATCAGGATCACAGTGACGAAAAGACAGAGAAGGGAAATATTTTGGACAATTTGAACACACAGTATTTATTTAATTGCACTGTGATGGTCACTGAGCACACAGATGATTCAAAGCTCTGTTGGTATCCTGACGTGGTCTGAAGATCAGTTCAATTCAGTTTTATTTATATAGCGCCAAATCACAACAAACAGTCGCCTCAAGGCACTTTGCATTGTGGGTAAAGACCCTACAATTATACAGAGAAAGCCCAACAGTTAAAATGACCCCCTATGAGCAGCACTTGGTGACAGTGGGGAGGAAAAACTCCCTTTAACAGGAAGAAACCTCCAGCAGAAGCAGGCACTGTTTGAAACATCTTGGTCTGCTTTGTTTCAGTTTTAATATTTGGCTTCATTACTTTTAGAAAAGCATTGAATGAACATTCAAACGTGTTAAATAAAAAAAGCTCACAGCACTGCCAAACCGTCCCTGCTCACATGAATCTCATCACAGTACAGTTTTTAGAGATTAAATTCAGAGATCTGTGGCTGACCTTCTGCTTCTGTTGAGCTAACATTATGTTTGTGTCTATTGTGACTCTTATACTTTGATAAGAGTGACATCATTTCCTTCTGTCACAGGTGGCTCCAAGTTCTCCAGGTTCTCTGTGAGGTTTCCTGTGAAAGCTGTTCTCCAAAACAGTTTCCCCCAAAGACCTGTTTCTATATGATTTATAAAACACATCTGCAGTAAGATAAAAACTTCTGGGTATCGACTTTTCATTTTTATTATCATTATTTTTCTGATTGTTTCTGGACACAGATTTTCCAAACCATAGTTACTTTGCCTGTAATACTTGGGACACCTTTATTTTGAAATCCAGTGATCACTTTTTCCAACCTCTGAAAGGTGTGATTGATTCCTGTGAATATTTGTAGTTTAAAGATTGTTCATAAAAGCATAAATGCAAAATCTGTCCTTCTGCATGTCTCTCCTTAACACCACTCCTACCCAGCACCTCCTCATCACATGTGTGTCCATTAATGTGAGCTCCAATCATCAGTCTCTCCCTCCTGGGGCCTCTCTCCTCCTCTGTCCTTCTCTCTTGCTGCCTCCTAACAGACCTCCCAGCTCTCTTCTTCCTTTGTCTTCATCCAGCAGCGGCACAGTTTCTACCACCAACCTGTTTGTTTCTCAAACATTTCTATGCCTGATGTCCTTCCTGATGCAACCCTGTCCATTTATCTGAGCTTGGGAGCAGCATTAGGAGCACATCGGAGTACAGAATGAAACAGGAAGTTTCAGGATTCAGGACCTTTGAGCTCTCTGACACCGTGATTGTAGTCCTCTGCAGTCATGCTGTGGCCATGGTAACAATGAAGCCACACTGCCACCATGAGGTGAAGCTGGGACATTGCACTCTTATTAAAAAAAGCCTGATACTCATTATTTAAACATTAAAAAGAACATTTGAAAAGTAAAGCTTATTTTGACACCTGAACATTGTTGTTGAGGAAAACAATGAGAAAATAAAAATAGCATAAACTGATCATAAACTCAGGACACTGAAACTGACAAATTACAAAAACAAAAGGTAGTACAGCAAGACCCTGTCCTTGCTGTACAGTAACACAAAGGTGCTGTTTCACAACCTTCAAGTGTACCAAAATAAGATGAACGAGCTGACCAAGTGCTTCAAGGACGGTGGACAATCATCCTTACCATCTGAAGAACCCCAGATGTCAGCCAGGAGATCCAAAGCTCATTCCAAATCATCCGGAAAATCCAACAAGTGTGACATTACCCCATGTATGGTCATACCTGACCAACCCCCAATTTCCACCTGGATTAAGAACATGGCTACCTTGTTGTTGAGCCCAGCCTGGCTGTACAGTGATTGTGTGCTTCGGAGAGACGCCGTGTGTGACGTCTTAGGCTTAGAGAAAACCTTGTTGCACAAAGAACACAACGACACTCTACACCAATGGGTTCAGTACAATACGACAGTGGTCGAAGGACTGAGAGGTTTACAGGACAGATTGAGTAAAGCTCTCACCGACTGCTTGGATCGCACATCAGTTAATCGTTGGATACCCACAGTAGAGCTGTCTCTCAGGAACACTCAAAGGAAAACCATGAAACCATGTGTAACAGATACCCAACCTGATACCAACAGTATGTGTCCACTTAGAGAGGCAGAAGTACTCTCCAGCGGTGAGGGGGGGTCTTATGAGGATGAGTTGGAACCCACCGGAGAAGACTTGGCCAACACAGTGTATTGTGATAACCAAGAAAGCATGAATGAGTACAACACCATTAACCTCTTCATGGATGATGATTGGATCGATTACAGTGGTGATACCAGAAAAGACAGATTTCATTGGTTAGCTCGCACCGCTGACTCCTCTGAGCTAGATGAACCTTTAGTGAGAGATCAAGATTATGCCTTTGGACGACACGAGAGACGGAAGCGTAACCTACAACATGATTCTGAGGAGCAGGAGTCTATACCAAGAAAGCGCATAAAGGGCTCCACTGCTAGTCTTTTTTAATGACAAATGACCCACACAGGCACAGTCAGAACATGCAAACTCCACACAGAAAGATCCCAGCTGGGATTTGATCCATTCCTAACCACTCCATCACCATCCCACCCTATCCTCCTGAGACCCAGCCCTTTGACCTTTGTCCTTTTTAGTGGACATTACATTTTCATGCACATCTTTGAGTTTTTCATGAAACTAAATTAAATCCTGTTGAACTCTAAAAAGGACACCGTGGGCTTTCTGGGATATGTCATGTGATGGGCTGCCATGTTGGAAAAAGTATTTTAGGTATTTTGTTGTCAATCCAATATGACATTGTATGAAGCACATTTCATGGAAAGGGGAAAACTAAGTCAACTATTGTTGCTTTGTTGTTATTGAAATGTATTTTGTTTATTGTTATTTTATTCATGGTTGTCATATATGATGTTTTTTGTAAATGTTTCAGGAACAGTACTTTCCATTTTAAAAGCAGTTCAATCATTTAAGTTTTGGAATAATGGTCTTTGAATGAATGTCAGGTATCATGGACATCAGGACCATCTTTATGTACTTTGATGCCTGATCCTTGTAGGCAGCAGCACTGAGGCAGAGATGATTCTGTACAAGTTAGAACAAAAGTACAAGATTCTGGACCATCCACTGGGCTTCCTACTCAGTTTGCCTTCTGCTGTACAGTCCACCAGATCGACCCCTATGAGGCCACAGCAAGGCCATCCTGGCAGTTTCTGCAGTCCCAGCTGGAGGCAGGCAAATCTGCAGTTACCCTGTGTGGTTCATGTTGGTCTCCTATAGTCCTCCATGTTCTTCAGCATCCCCCCCCCTTTCCCCCCTCAAAGATCCTGATTTCAAATGGCTTTCCCACAAAACAGCTTTGGCCTTGGAAGCTGGAATGCCCTAAAGGTGTATCCACATGTCCTGACCAATAGGGGGAGCAAATCCATGTAGAATAAGATAATCGCACATTCTGTTGCCCCATGGAGTGCTTTTATTTTGCATTGTTGATTATTGACATAATTAGTTACATCATTTCAATCATCTGTTTGTTTGTTGTTGTTAGTTCATCCTGTTGCTGAAATGTTGAAAACTTTAATTAAAACTGATTTTGAAAAAGTCTAAACTGTGAGATGTTTCTTTGTCTCCAAGGATGTAGGAAATTAGAAAGAAAATACATTTGATGACACTTATTTTTCTTGGTCCCAGGAGGCGATTACAGATGATTCGTCTGTCTCAACCTGACTGACCTTTGACCTCTGTTGCTTATGAGTACCATATATGACTCCTATGATGTTTTACTGTTACACTGTTTGGAGACGCCCCCATGACCCTTCAAAGACCAACAGGTGTCTGTCTCTATGGGACCTGAGACAAATGTGGTGAGAACACAGCGTTCTCACGACAGTGTCACGGTCCCCCCCCCACACAGACATGTACAGCTTCAAGATTCCCTGAAACCACCGTTTCCCTTTATTTGACCCACACTGGTGGATCAAAGGGTCAGAGGTCAAATTTGACCCATACAGTATGAAAGCATTAAGATATTTTAGCTCATTTCTGTTGATGTCACAGCAACATATAAACAGCATGTGTGTCTGTGTCCCTGCTGAGCAGCTAACTGTACCAACATTAGCAGGTATCTGTGTCTGTGTGATGCTCCTGTACAGTCTGTGGATGAGTTTTTAATGTTCTGCACATTTATCACACAAACACGATTCTCATCATGGAGCAAATCAACTACCGGAGCAGAACTCAGGAGAACCTGGAAATAATGGATCAGTAGGACTGCACTGAGGTTGGAGCTGCACCAACATGAACTCCTTCAAATTCACTGCAGCAGAAAGGAACACGAGCAGGAACTGAACCATCAAAGAACCACAAACACACAGAAACAGACCAATTCAGTGATGATTTTCACATTTAGTCTCTCTTTTTCTTACTGTTACACCCACGACAGGTCAATTGCAAAGAAAAACAATAAGACTCTATTCAATGACAACTTGTTTTTCCATTTAAAAGCAAATCTTTAGTTCATAATGTTTATTTCAAAAGTAAAAATGTCAGGTCACTTCTCAATCCACACAATCTATCCAGGGGCAACTTCACTACAAATCAATCAGAACACACTAGGTGGGAAAAACCCCTTCAAGAGTCGTTTAAATCTAATTGGAATCACTGCAACCCATAAAAAAAAAAAAAATGTACACATACATGCAAAAACCTGGCACTAAACTGGCAGAATGGAAATGGACCAAAGGAAAAGCTAAGTTTTGATTGAAATAGAAGTACAAAATGAAAATAAACAAAAAAATCAAAGAAGAAAAACTAGTCCACTCCCTGGGCAACCCCCATATCTTTTTGCCCGCACCAGCTCACTTGCCACGCTGGACTAGACAAATAAATACACTGGCAGAGAAAAACAAAATAAATCACCAAAATCAATTATCCACTGCAAGAGCAGCAAAAACATACAAACTTTTTATTTTTTCCAGCGCTGGTAAGAAACAAAGCCGACTGAGCCCAAAGACAGCTGTGTGGTTACCACAATAAACACAGACTCTTTTCTCAGTGTTTTATATTTTATAAATTGGTTTAATGTGTGTTCCACTGAATTACTAAGCAGCTGAAACAGCCTCACGAATGTTAACAGAGAGAAAATAGTGTTTGTTGAAGCGCTCTGTTCACTGCAGCTCGCCGTCTGTAACGGTCTCCTTGTTTCTCCAAAACATGTGCTGATCATAATTATTGATACTCAGGTATAATCAGGAGCTTAGTTTGGATTTGTGCAGAGCGCGTCTGTGTCGTTGTTTCATCGAGCAGCTTTACCAAGACACGGCAATAAACAAATTGGCCAGCAGGTGTCACTGTGCAGCTGGGTTTCAGATTGTTTCAAAGCTTCGATGCAATTCAGGGACAAATGCTTCGAACGCTTCAGTGTTTCACAAAGCCTCGTTTTGCCCATGACTACCTCTATTGACTATGAGCTGCTTCAACTTCCAACAGGGCACAGGTCTGAACTTAAGCAATATGTAAATACACAATTTCAGACACTTCTGTAAAAAAAAAAAAGACTTAAAACCTACCATTATTCATGCCCAAAATTATGCCACTCACATGGAGTGAGGCGTGCACTTGCCTCACTCCACTGGCCTGGTCCCACTCACAAAACACACCTGTTTCTACTTGCAGTTGATTGTATATATACACCCCTGAAAACACTAATTAAAGGCACCTCCCGTTCTTCCCTCCAATACAAACTGCCACATTACATTTGGCATAATAAAAAAAAACCCAAAAGGCTTTTTAAATAAATCCATCATCAAGGTTCAGAGTGAAATCAGGGCTCATTGGTGCTGGATGGCGTCTGTCCTCGGGTCATCTGTGTGTCTCTGTGTTGCAGCAGCAGACTCAGAGTTCATGTGGAAAAAGCTCTGAGACATTTCAAACAGTCTGCTGTTCAGCAGGAGGATGGGATGGATCCTGACTCTGCTCTTCTTTATGTTTCCTGTGGATCCACAAAGCAACAGCAGCAACAACAAGTACAGCACAGAGTGACACACTCGCTATCAGTGCAGCACGGCCTCTGCTGACTCCACCCTCCTTCCCTCCACCCTCTCTGAGTCCTCCTGGTGGACCTTCAGGGACACTCAGGTGTGAGCTGTGAGCTGTCAGGCTGATGATGCAGATGGGTTTCCATGAGCGTGTTTCTTCCATGAAGACGCGACACTCGTATGTTCCGGTGTCATTAATGGTCACATCCTTCACAGTCAGAGACACGTCTCCATCCGTCATCCGTCCGTCCCGCAGATCCACCCGCTTCTTAAAAGCTGGATGCTGGTTGGCTGGATCAAAGTGCCCGTCCCGGTGGAACAGGACATATTCTTGTCCCAGGTCAGCTCGGCTCCAGTTCACATTAATGTTGCTGATGTTTGGAGCTCGGCACGGCAGAGTGACCTTCTGTCCACACTCAGCTGGGATGTTTTTCTGGACTGAAAGAGGAAGCAGCACAGAGCAGAGAGGTCACAGAGGTCAAAGGGCAACCGATCAATAACTGTTTGAAGTTTAAGTGAATTAAAGTTGACCAAAACAACACTGATTAGGATTTTTGGTATTTGGTGGACTTCTGTTTATGATGTTGAGTCAAACTTTTATTATTGCCTAAGTTAATCGTGTGCATCAGTGACCTAAAATAATAAGTTTAAAACTAGAAGTGTTGTCTCTGCTGTGAACGTCTCCAACCAAGACCATCAACCCCCAAAGGTGGAGTTTCTCCTCCTTTAAAAGTGGAACATTTCACAGACTGCAGTGAGACGGCCACACATAGAGCCTGATGAGCCCTGAAAGCGTCTTTAAGTTCAGTTACAGTTACCTCACTGAGTATTATTACTCCTGATCTGTCCCCATTAATACAACATGTAAAAACTCTCATACTGCATTATTAGATCGGCTCTGCTGCCGTGGAGCTGTTCAGGCTGTTGCTCCGCATGTGTCACAGTCTGAATGAACGCTGAGCTCACCTTCAGCGGCACAAACCAGGAAGCAGACGCAGACCACGCCCCGGAGGAGTGACGCAGCAGTTGTTGTAGCCATTCTCGCTGAGAACAAACCGAGGGAGGTGTCTCCTTCATCCTGTTAACACAACGTTAATAGATCAGATCTGCGGGAAAGCTGAATTCTCGGCTTCGGGAAAAGCGGGTCGGGAAACCTGTCGGTGCCTCCGACGGCATTTCTCGGCTTCGGTGTGAACATCGCGGCTCTTTCAGCCTCTGACGGATGAACACACTGAACCCCTTAAACTCTGTTAAGGGCTTCAGTGACTCTGTACGTTTTTATTCTAACTTCATCTTTTAATCCTGTTATTGTTTCACTTTCAGAGGATTCAATGTTGATTTCATTTCTTTCCACTAATTTAATTTTTTTACAGTTTCCGCTGTTTTTGACTGCAGCTTCATCAGCGTGACTTTTACTTTTTTTTTTCACTCCTGGATACAGATTTTCATTTATTCTTATATTCTCTCTCTTTCTGGACACGGATTTTTATTAATTTATTCATTTTTCCTGCTTCTTTACACGTTTTTTTTTTTTTCCTGTTTCTGGACACGGATTTTCCAAACCCAGCCCTCCCGCTCCACAGCCGCCTCTTCGGGGAATACCGAGGCGCTCCCGGGCCTCTTTCCCCGGGACATTGGCTCCATTAAACACGATTTTCTTTGACTTCATGGTTTGATCCTTGAATTTGTTTTGGCTTTGAATGGTTCCACGTTGAGTTTGTTTGCTTCACTTTAGTTAACATTACCTTTTCCTGCCTCTCTCATATGCACTGATTCATGTCCAGCAGATTAATATTCCTGTAAGGATAAATGAAGTCAGCAGCTGCAGGTGATGTTCGGACATGAATCTGATAAAGAAATTGTAGTGTGAATATTTAATGTGGAGCTTTATGTGTATAAAGTGTGTGGGTGCTCATCCATTGATGATGTTCTGCAAACTTCAACACAAAAACAATAAAGAGTGAAAATGGTCACTTCATTGTTGTGTGTCTGTTTGTTCTTCAGCTTCTTTGCTAACAGGATTCATTCTTCCTTCATTGTCTACAATGTGAACCAAACGCCAGGGGGTTCTATAGCTCCCCCTGGAAAAGTCATAGGGCCCCCAAGAAAATAGCTTGTGTCTGTGTGCGTTGAGAACTGAAAGAACAAATGATCCTTCATAGCATATTCTTCATATTCTCCTTATTTATATGTTTATATGTGTGTATGTATATATGGCTGCAGGTACAAAATACATTTCACTGTGCATTGTACTGTGTATAACTGCGCATGTGACAAATAAACACTATCTTATCTTTTCTTAGCACCCTCAGTAAAATGCTTAGCGCCCCCCCCCCCCCCCCCCCCCCCCAGCACCTGCAGAAAAATATTTCTGCAGCCACTGATGCTGAAACAGCAGTAGTGCTAATGAGCCAAATAGGAATGTCCAGCATGAATAAAGCTTACAGAAGAAGAAGAAAAAGAAGCAGCAAAAGCATTAGTAGTGATGTTCAATACCACAGATTTCCTTTCCGATTCAATACTGAGTAAAATTCAAGCTGGTATCGGTGATACCGGTACTGATACTTTGTGCAAAAACACCAAATGTGTCTGGTAAATCTAAAAACATGCTGTAATTGAGATCTTGGCTTCATAAAAAGCACAAGACCTCACTCTGAGTTATTTATTTTAAACTCAGAAGTACATTTAGGTAACAGCCTCATTTATTATTCATGTCCCACTAACATCACATCTTGGCTTATTTGTGGAGCTGAAATAGTTCCACATGTGACTTCTTTTGTGTTTTGCCATTGTGTCTATGTTTGTGTGAGTGAGCAGCAGCAGCACACCCTGCTTAGGCATTGTGTCCTTACGCATTACACACTTTCCAGGCAGAAGAAAAAGTAGTTCCCATCAACCCCATCTCATTTAGGCAAGATCTCAATAATTTAGTTACTTTCTAATATGTTCTGACGTATTGAAAGTATTGATACTTGGATTTGAGAATCAATTTTAAAGCATAAAGTTCTGGTGTCAGAAGTATCGACATTTCAGTATCAATCTGCACATCATTAAACAAGCATTAGATGTGACTGAATTTGAGAGACGGTTCAGTTCCCGTCACAAAAACAGAAGAATAATGCTGTATTAGAGGAGCAAAATGTTCAGTGCAGCCATGAGGGTGACTGCTTTGTGTCTGTTTGTGAGAGAGATGTTTTGAACTGACAGTATTTGTGAAAAAGTAAAGCTTTTTAAAAATCAATAAAATGCTGGATTTGTTCACATGCTGTGTGTGTTTGAGTGTATTTTGTCTATATACAGTAAAAATGCATGTAAAATTGGTAATGAGATTTTACTGTATAAGCTTTTTTTAATTAAGTGTTTGAATATGATGTAACTGGTGAAATGTATATGCCTTACCAAAACAGGGGATTGTCTGCAAGGATGTTGGACAAATACTTGGCCCCTCTATGAATACAGTGGCCCCTTGATGGCCTCTTACTCAGAAAAGTCTTAGATCGACCACTGTCATCAACAGCTTTATGGAGAGTTCACACAAGAACAGACCCTCTTTAACAGGAGACACATGTTTCTTGTTTTTCTGCTTTATGTGAAATAAGATGAAGTGAACTCCTGATGTGATGAATGCAGACAGCAGCATGTGGACACACTGAGAAACCTGGTTCTGTTTTTTGTATTAAACCGACTCACAGGAAAGTCCCAGATGTCTCAATCCACCTGGGAGCATGAGTCATGTCCAGCTGTGAACACTTACTGAGAACCAGGAAATGATAACGATCTCTCCCTGAAACTTGCAAACATGTCCTAGCACATACGTTTAGGAGCGATGTGCCACTCCTTCCTTGAAAACAGACCGAGCTGTTTGTCTCGCTCAGTCTGGCTTTTTATTTTTTTCTCTCACTTTTGTCTCTGCAGCAGGAGTGCTGAACCCCAGAAACTCAGTGATGAAATTTTCCACTATTTATGTTTTTAACTTGATCTTTTAATTATTTATTCCTTTAACTTTCAGATGATTTTATGATTATTATGACTTTTATTTTTCTCCCTGTTTTCCAAACTGTGGTTCCTCTGTCTTCAGCAGCTTGAAGAACTTTATTTTGAAATCCAATGATCACTTTTTCCAACCTCTGAAAGGTGTGATTGATTCCTGTCAATATTTGTAGATTAAAGATTGTACATGAAAGCATAAATGCAAAATCTGTCCTTCTGCATGTCTCTCCTTAACACCACTCCTACCCAGCACCTCCTCATCACATGTGTGTCCATTAATGTGAGCTCCAACCATCAGTCTCTCCCTCCTGGGGCCTCTCTCCTCCTCTGTCCTTCTCTCTTGCTGCCTCCTAACAGACCTCCCAGCTCTCTTCTTCCTTCGTCTTCATCCAGCAGCGGCACAGTTTCTACCACCAACCTGTTTGTTTCTCAAACACTTTTATGCCTGATGTCCTTCCTGATGCAACCCTGTCCATTTATCTGAGCTTGGGAGCAGCATTAGGAGCACATCGGAGTACAGAATGAAACAGGAAGTTTCAGGATTCAGGACCTTTGAACTCTCCAGGACTTTGACACCATGATTGTAGTCCTCTGCAGTCATGCTGTGGCCATGGTAACAATGAAGCCACACTGCCACCATGAGGTGAAGCTGAGACATTGCACTCTTATTAAAAAAAAGCCTGATGCTCATTATTTAAACATTAAAAAGAACATTTGAAAAGTAAAGCTTATTTTGACACCTGAACATTGTTGTTGAGGAAAACAGTGAGAAAATAAAAATATCAGCTGATCATAAACTCAGGACACTGAGACTGACAAATTACAAAAACATAAACAACTCATAGTTTACACTTACTGGCCACTTTATTAGGCACACCTAGCTAAGCCCTGGTTGGAGCCCTTTTGCCTTCAGAGCGACTTTAATTCTTCAGCTCACAGATTCAACAAGGTGTTGGAAACATTCCTCAGAGATTTGCTCCATGGTGACATGACAGCATCACACATTTGTCACATTTGTCGGCTGAACATCCATGATGTAAAACCACATCCCAAACCTGCTGGAAGCAGCCATCAGAAGATGTTCTCATAAACAGATGGGTGTGGTCTGCAACAATGCACAGGTAGGCTGTGGCATTTAAACAGAGCTCAGCTGGTACTCAGGGACCATCACATCACCACCATCAGCCTGAGCCACTGATGCAAACCAAGATGGATCCATGCTTTCATGTTGTTTTCACCTAATTCCCATCAGGCCTGAGAGAGGCTCTTCTGCATACCTTGAAGTAACCAGCGGTTATTTGAGTTGCTGTTGCCTTCCTGTCAGCAGTCTGAACGTTCTCCTCTGACCTCTGACATCAACAAGACAGCTGCTGCTCAACGGCTTCCAAATGCCTCAGTTGTGTTAAAGCGCCCTCCAGTGGTAGTTAGCTTTGTGTGACACTGGCTCTACAACAACATGTCATAAAAAATCAACTTTGACAACTCTGGGAAAGATTTACAGGTTAAATTCTGTGCTGTTTTAATGATATAATGTCTGAGGTTCGATTAATGCCGGAGGGATTTTTGTCACTGTAATATCAAAACTGGCCACTCATACCTGTAATATTAGACCACAGATTATTTTTAACAGATGTGAAGTGACCAAACAGATGCACGTTTACTGCTGGATGTTACACACATACAAAAGCAGTGGAGGTGAGACAGTCAGAGTCTGGAAAGCGTGCTCTTCTTATATGGTGACTGTCACTAACGATTTCAGGGCACAGGCAGCATAAAAGTTTGGTCTAGCTTCAGGTCTGACAAACGAAGCTTCACAGCTGCATTCTTTTTAATTACCAGCAGGGGGGGAACTAGCAGTTGTAAAGGCCTCTATGGGAAGCTGCAGTGACCTCTACAGTTTCCTGGTGGTCTTATGAGCAGGTTAGTGTCCATATTAATTAAAACATGAAGTCCATCTTGAGTATGATGATCATCCTATGAGTCAGAGGGGATTAATCAGGGAGAAGCATTTCAGACTGCACTTCAAACACAATCACACCAACAACAGATGTCTAAGAAGACACTTCTTAGTCACAAACAGGCACTCTCAGCTTTACTGAATGTTTCATTTTCTGTTCTATAACCAGCAAATTACTGATATGCAGACTGGGTCTGACATCTGTTTGATTTTTGTATCTAACACAGAGGACCTGCAGCAACGTTTGCTTCATAATCTGCATATGTGATGTGGCAGAATTTTAATGTCTTGTAGGTTTTATTTGGTTTTATATTTGCATGTTTTTAAAAGTTTGTGTTGCATGCTTTTATTGTTGGGGTTTTACTTCCTGCCACATCAATTAGGGGAATGGGCAGCACCTGCTGGGGCATCTTTATAAAGACTGGAGGAGCAGCAGAGAAGGAGAAGCAAGCAGCAAGATGGAGCAGCAGAGAGGACAGAGAACTGGAAAAGCCTGGCCTGAGGGAATGGAGCTGACCCAAGAGAAAGAGGAGAACCAGCAGAGCTGATGCACCGATGGCCGTGGGACAAAACAACAAGAGACTTCATGTCATGGTGAAGGACACAGAGAACTGTGTGTGGCAGCGGCCACAGAGAAACCTGAAATGTGTGCATGATGATTTGCTGGACTTCAAACTCGCCTTGTTAATTTTATTTTGTTGTTTTTAATAAATGGCATGCTTTTTACTCCTTGGTTGCCCCCCTTTTTTTTTTTTATTCTTTTTTTTTTTTAGCTGCTCTCTGCCTGATTTAAATGATCTGCCCCCTCTTCCACGTCACACCTGGGCTCCTGAGGAAGAACACAGAGCTCATCCAAATAGAATATTTGAATAGACCCACAATTTGCATTACATTTGAAATTTAAAACAGTCTGAGTGAAGCAAGGTCAAAGCAAGGTGTAGTCACAGTGTCCCATTGTGTGATGGAGCGGCCCTGTCACGAAATGTGAGTGTGCGCCAAACACACTTCCCTGTTCATTCCCGTCAATGCAAAGAAAGTTAAGATCTGCATGTCAACATCCCAACCAAAGGTGCATGCTTGGTATTATCATAGCATTACAGGAGCAACACTTTGACTTGCCTATGTAGCTGCTGATTTCTCATTAATGTGTGGATGGTTCTCCTCTGGACGACAGCACTGACTGTAGAACTGTGTTGTAAATGATGCACTTATGGTCAGATAGAAAATCAACATAAAGAAAGAGCTTATGGATGGGCCAACAGTAATTACAGGGTCCAGGGAGTATCCACTGTTATGAGTTATCATGTTGCAGTTAATTGAACTATTTTTCAGTATTGAGAAATTTGGTGGCAGTAAAATTAGAAGAATAATCAGTGTTTAATTTTAAGTCAGAGATAATTGAGTTTATCAAACTCAGGAACGACAGACAAAATGAAATGAGATCTAAAGGAGGAATTCAGAAGGTCATTAAATAATACAGCAGACTGGATTTTAACAACCAACAGCGAATGATGAAAGTTTGAGTAAATCAAAGAAACAAACTGTGTTCCATTTACTTTTGGAGTGATCCTTGTTTTTATTAAATGTATTTATGGCATCAATGAACATCCTAGGTCTCATCTTTCTTCAGATATTACATTCACAAAGTTGAAATGTGACCGCCCTCCTGGCGGGGTGACAACAATACAGGCCGAGGGGGTAAACACGTCAGAACAGGTCAAATTTAACCCGAACAGGTTCAGACATTCCTGTGAGACATTCATGTTCCTGTGACAGTAACATAACTGCATGTGTGTGTGTGTGTGTGGTGCCTTTCTATGTCTGCAGTCAGACTGATGCTGGCAGCCTCCTGTGCCAGCATCAAGTGTGGTGCTGTGGTAAAGAATGACTGAGACACACACTTTGAGCTAGCGTTAGCTTCACAGCAGGAACATTTATTCTTCACAGTAGCATCTCTGAACATGCTTTGGGCATCATTAGATGCCTTCTTGGCTTTGGTCTGGAACCGCCTGCAGTAGATGGGCTTCAGGTCAGGAAGCTCAGTCGCAATGATGCGTTCTGCTGAACGCACCACTCTTTGAAGAGCTTGTTTGTCCTGCTTGGTGCTGTTCCCAAACCAATTCAATTCAATTCAATTCAATTTAATTTCTATAGCGCCAAATCACAACAAACAGTCACCTCAAGGCGTTTTGTATTGCAGGTAAAGACCCTACAATAATACAGAGAAAACCCAACAGTCAAAACGACCCCCTATGAGCAGCACTTGGTGGGAAGGAAAAACTCCCTTTAACAGGAAGAAACCTCCAGCAGAACCAGGCTCAGGGAGGGGGGGTCATCTGCCGCGACCAGACTGTGATGTTCCTCGTGAGGATGCTTTCAATGGTGCAGGTGTAGAGGTTCTGCAGTACCTTGGAGGTAAACCAACGAAACCTACAGTTGACCTTTTGGCTGCATGAGGCCATCACATCCTGGATGTTCATAACCAGGTGATGTCACTGCCTCCTGATGCAGTCCTGCTGTTTGCTGAGGATGATGAAGTGGTTCTTCCTCAAATGTCAGAATGAAATCAGTGGTGTTTGTGGGGTCCTGCTGGATGCCGTCTGTTTCCAGGTCATTTCTGTCTCTGTGTTCAGAGACAACACTGACAAGTGGAACAGCAGCAGGAGACTCAGAGTTCAGCTGGAAGGAGCTCTGATATTTAACAGGAGGCTGGTGTGAAACCTGTTTCTGTCGTTTTCTGTAGATCAAAAACACAACACCAACAACAAAAGGTGACAGACAAGCTATCAGTCCATAACGTCCTCTACTGACTTCCTCCTCCTTCCTTCCATCCTTCTTCCCTCCATCCTCCTCCCCTGTGGTTCCTCCTGTTGGACCTGCAGGTAGAAACAGGTGTGAGGTGTCAGCTGTCAGGTAGGTGATGAGTGAAGAACAGAACAGAATCCATTTCCTCTTCAAACTGCTGTCAGACATTATCTACTGCACTCTGATCACATCACTCAGACCAGCTGCTTTCTACAAAGTCTCATCAACAACATCTTTAGAAACAAACATCAACAACCAGGAAGCAGCTTCACCTCTGATCACAGACACACTGAACTCTGCTCACTCACCTGGAGGAGCAACACTCAGGTAGGTGGTGTTGATGAGGTTCCATGAGTGTGTTTCCTCCACGAAGACCCGACACTCATATGTTCCATTATCAGCAGTGGTCACATCATCCAGACTCACAGACACGTCTCCATCCTTCATCTGTCTGTCCTGCAGATCCGCCCGTTTCTTAAAGGATGGATGCTGGTTATATACATCAGGCTTGTCATCCCGGTACAAAAGGACATATTTTTCTCCCAGGTCAGATCGGCTCCAATTTACAGCTATGAAGCTGATGTTATTTGGAACTTGACATTTCAGAGTGACCTTGTGTCCAGCTGTGGCAATTATCTGACCTGAAAGAGGAAACCACACAGAGCAGAGAGGTTAAAGGTCAATAACTGATGTTTTTCAGTGAATTAATGTTGAACAAAGCACAAACTCAAATCTGCAAATTACATGTCTTGATGATTTCACAGACAGCCCCGCATACAGCTGGGGAAATATTTATTTGATCTGATTTTGTAAGTTTGCTCATTTACAAAGAAATGAACAGTCTCTATTTTTCATGGTAGTTTCTTTTTAATGGAGAGAATATCAGTCAAATGAATGAATGTGCATGTCACTGAGTTAAATTTGATTCCCTTAAACTGGTCTGTGACACAAGGATTATAATCAATGGATTAATCAATCAGTCATAGATACTCCTGATCTCTCCTCATGTGTATAAAGTGCACCTGTCCACAGGTTCTTCCCTTCCAACCTCTCCACCAGCATCAGCGAGCTGCCAGAGGCAGACTGCAGTGTTAAACTTGAACTATTTCAGAGGTAGAAATAAATTGTCTAAAGACAGGTTCCTTCATAAGTGATAAATGAGTGATGTCATTTTAAACCTGCTTAACCAGGACAGATTTAAACAATTAAACAGGCCGTAAATTTGACTTAAGCACAGATTAACACGTTCACACAAACCAACACAAACCTGCAAGTTTCATAGACCCAACCTTTGTGTTCTGATCGTGGGAAAAACAAATCATTTTCACATCCAGTGGAAAAATCTGAAAAGAGCAAAAATCTGAAGAGCAAACAGCAGGGCTGTGAGCCAGCTGTGCGTTTGTCTCTTTTTTCAAATGGATTACACTCAACATCTGCATACGGATGACCAATTAAGGGAGAGTAAATAAATAAATACAATAAAAGGCCCGTACCATTGACAGGCTGTGGTTTGGGTCCCCTTGACCTCCAAAAAAAAAAAAAGTCTATGAAAGTGAATTTAAAGTCATTTTGAGTTCATGAAACTTGACACAATAATTTTGATACTTAATTAATGTTGAATGTTGGTTCTAACATGATTTGCAGCACAGTTACAGTTGCAGTAGACACAGTGGAGAACTGAAGCATTCTTTGTCTCGATAAATTTCTTGAAATTGATGTAGTCAGTACTGCTGCTCACAGCTAGAAGGTCTGGGTTCGAGTCCACCTTGGCCCCAGGCAAGGTGGAAACCACACAGAGCAGAGAGGTTAAAGGTTAATAACTGATGTTGTTTAGTGAATTAATGTTGAACAAAGTAATACTGATTATTATTTTATCCTTGTGGTGGTGGATTGAGTTCATTTTAAGTCAAACTTTTTGTTTCTTCATTATTGCCTAAACCTGCCCGAGCTTTTGTTATTAACATATTTTCAGTTCATTGTATGTTTGCATGCAGCAGTCATCTAAAATAATTCATTCATCTTTAGGACTTGAACTGTTGTCTGTGCTGTGAACATCTCAACAGCCCTTCAACCCCCAAAATGTGCAGTTTTTATTCTGCAAAAGTGGAAAATATCATCTCCTGAACATGGACACGAGTCAGAGCAGACATGAGAGAGGACAGATGGAAAACTGTTCAGGAGAATGATGATAATAATGATGATGACAATCATCTCCGGAAAAACAAACAAACAATAAAAAAAAAGCGGGGGGAGGGGGTCATCAGTTAAAGGTGGAACCTCTCATGTCACAGATGTTCACCAGAGGGATCAAATTACAAATCGTGAAGAAATACAAATCAGAGGAAATGGATTATATTGATATATGATAGATCAACATACTGTTTCACAAAGAGAGCCGCACATAGAGCCTAATAACCACTAACATTTACTTTAAGTTCAGGTACATCAGCATTAATTGGCAGTATTAATTAGCAGTATTAATTAGCAGTATTACTCGCCATCTGTTACCATTAATGAGACATGTAAAAACTCTCATGCTAAATCATTTGATCAGGTATTATATCAGGGTGGAGTCGGCTCTGCTGCTGTCGGATTGTTAAGCAGAAACCGAGCTACAGCAGGCCACGCCCCCAGAAGAGTGACGCATATGCAAATCAGACGCGGTGACACCGCCCCTCCGTTTGCTCCAGTGTTCAGCGCCAGCTCTACGGGAACGTTCCCAAAAACACGGTGGCTCTCGTTGGGGCTGGCCCCAGTGGATCCTTCATCAGGATCAGCACCGCTGCGCTCCAGCCTCTGACGGTAAGCTGAAAACTGTTTAGCAGCTCAGCAGACTCTGCCTTTGGTTCAGCTTCAGCACAGTTATTACATTTTTCCACTGAGTTTTATTTTAATATCATGCTTCATGCTGGCTTTCATTTATTGGTGTTTCAGATCGTTGCGTTTGTTCGTTTTTCCTTTAAGTTTTCAGTGTTTTATATGAATTAAAATCATATCGGGCTGTTTGTGGCTTCACAACAGACACAAACACGACTTTATGGTCTTTATTTCCTGTTTGTGGACACGAAAAATTCATTTCATTATTTTCGATTTAGTGTTATTATTCTGTCTGCCACATTAATTAAACCACATTGATGAATTATTTCATCATCATTTGAGCTAAAATCAGATGCTTTTTAACCCTTACGCACATTTTGACATTATTTTTGAACATCGAGGCTGTTCCGGGTAAATTTTGATCAGATGGATTTTAGATGCACTGGTGTGGCTCAAACAGGGAAAATGTTTCGGGATGAGGAATCTTGAAACTGGGAAACTCTACATGTGATGTTTGAGCGTATTTTTGATGGATCAGTGGTGTCATGAGAACTGTGTGTGCACCACATTTGTTCAGGTTCCCACTGAGACGGGAAACAGTGATGTGGTAAAACAGAACAGGGGTGATTGTGTATGGTCCACATAAGGAACGCAGACCCTACAGAGGTCAGAGAGTGCCGTGACAGGGACGTGAGATCTGAAATAGGGCAGCACGGTGCTGCAGTGCTTTGGCTCTGTCTGGGACCTTTCTGTGTGGAATTTGCCTGGAGTGGAGTGGGCGTCCTCGGTCCAAAGACATGCATGTCAGGTTAAATGGTGTTTGAGGTACAGGAGCCTGTGACGGGTCGTAAAAAGTTACATAAAAGTGCAGAATAAATTCCTGGCATTATCTGTAACATTTTAAGAAAATAATGCAAGATTAAAAAATTAGAATCCATTTATTCTGAGGTCACTGACCTCAAACTGAGATCAAAGCAGTGTATTAAGTTAATAATGTTCAAATATGGTTTCATAATAAATACCAACAGCTCCAGGATGCTCTGGCCTTTTTCAGTTTCATTAAAATATATTTAATCAGTGTGACGTCAGGTTTTCTTGTGTTATGTAAAACAGGACAATGATAACAGATGTTTTCTCTCCAATTAGGAATGTTGTTAAACCTGAAGAAAAACTCTCCCTGCTCTCTGAAACATTTATTATTAATCACCCTGCTCATATTAACGTTAGATGGGCTAATTATAAATGATAAAATGATCTGCAGCTCAATTTTTCTTGTAAACACTGAGCCAAAACACGCTGTGATCGACAGACTATGAAGAGTTCGTAAAGAGGAAATCAGGTCTGAACCGGCTCCGCTGACGTGGAGCTGATCGCATTGTTGCTCCATCAGTGCGTGAAAAAAAAAGAGGCAGAGTTCATGTTCAGCAGCGCTCGTGTCCATCCTTTAGTGTCTGACGTAAGCACAAGTTTGGGCGTGGAGTGAAAAACTTGCTGGAGCTGGTCAACACTGGTCAGTCTTTTAAACGTCACTGTTTTTTTCTCAGCTTCATTTTTATTATTTTACATCACTTAGAAATACAGCTACTAAGTGGATATGAGTTAATCTTTTGTCCCCTTAGAATTATAAGGTTCTGTCTGCATTCTGACCAGTTTTGAGATATTAAATAATAGACGCTTATAATACCAAGCTAAAGCTTGATTTTGGAGATAGAAATTTTTGTTTTTTAATAAAACGGCCAAAGTTGTGTATACTTGAAAAAAATGTTACGTTGTTGATTTAACAGTCAACGAATAAGAATATGACAATAAGTCAATTTTGTCAGAAATGTCAGATAGAACCTTATAATTCTAAAGGGACGATTTATCAATAAAAGGACCTGATTAAGTTTAGACAATAAAAACAGTGAAAACAAAAAGTTCCTCGAAGCCTCGAAGAAAAGTGGTGTTGGAACTTCCGCATTAGCGACACTTCGGTGCCGATAGGAACACTTGGTTGATAATGAAAATTATTTATCCACATTAAAATTAAATACATTATAATACACTGCTGTCGTTAATATAAAGCCCCAGCTCACCTTCAGCGGCGCAGACATAGAAGCAGAGGAGAACCAAGAAGAGACCCGTTCTCTCCATGTTCACTGAATCCCGGGAAGGCCAGAAAGAAAGCGGGAAAAGATCGTGCTGTGGTAGCCAAGCTTCGACTAACTCCACCCCCTCACACATGCGCGTAATTTGCAGGGGGGGATAGGGGGGTTATGTCCCCCCCAATAATCTGATCCAATCACTATAACCCCCCCCCAATAAAGTCACATAATAAAACATTTTACATGAATAACATGTTAATTTTCTTTATTCAAGATCAATTTTGAGTAAAATACTAGCATGGTTAATCATTTGGTAATGTAACCCCCCCTCTCCCCACAAAAACTTGGTATCACCCAAGCCGCTTTCTCCACTAAGGGTAGCGTTCACCGTTAGCTTGTGGAAGCAGCTGCTGAGGGGGGGTAGTTCAAAAAAATGAAACGAGGCCAAAAAGTGGACAACCAACAATTTTCATTGTAAAAAGCGGAAAAATCAAAATGAGGTAAATGTATATGTATTGTTAACTGATGATTTAATAACTATGCCCCTGTGTATCAGACACACTATGAATACCAGTTCAGGTATTTTAGCTCCGTTAGACCTGCTGCTCCTAATCTGACAATGAGTCAAAGAAAAAGAAGATAAAAGTGGTTATTTGTGCACACGCGGCTCAGTACAATACCTGTAATATATAATAAACTAAACTCATTAAACAAGTGTATAGTTTTACTCAAGTGAATACACACAGAACATTTTATGTATTTAGTTATTAATAACTAATATTAGTACTGATAACAGGACTGAAGATAAGAGTCCCAGAAAGGTCCAGGATGAGACTCGTTATATTTTAAACACATCAAGTTCAAACCTTTTTCTCTACAGAACGTGTTTAATAGTAAAGATTGCATTAAACTCTCACATGCTCAGTGGAGAACAGACTGCTGTAAAATACTGTATTTATTATATTTGGCCAAATTAAAACAGTTTCTTTAAAAGTGGAATGAGGGGCTGCAAAATAAAAACAAAACAGGTTCATGTAAAATATTTGTTACTGTTGGAAGAAATGTGAAAAATGTAAGCCTTTCCTTAATTGTTGAAGGTGCAGAGTAAATACAAAGAAAGTTAAATAAATACATAGTAAAAGCATCACTATGTATTTTTAATATGGTTAACCCAAAATCTCCTGAATCCTTTTAGAAAAGTAAATGATTTAATAAATAAACCAATAGGCAGAGATTCAGTCATTTCCCCATTTTAGGCTGATGAATGAAATTCTTGTATTTTTGCCAGTTATATTATGGAGCCATGTGACTACCAGGGGACCCCCAAGAGTGTGTGACATAATAAAACTGGCATTTAAAGGGTTAAACTCCTGAAAATGATTGATCGTTTGGTATTTTTGAGTAGGTCTGAAGTTGATTAAGTGATTTAGGAAAAAAAAAGCAAAAAAACCAAAATATTGATGTATGATGATTTTATGGCAGTTTTTAGGTGTGTGTACATTTTTGCCACAAAGGTGTCCAGAGGGTGCAAAATGTACCACGAGAGTATGAATGACATGTAAGAGTAAAAGACATTAGATTTCAGAAATTAATGGAAAAAGATTTCCTGCAAAAAATCATGCCACTCTAGCTGCTACACAAAATGATGACCAAATGAAAAAAAAAGTTGAAAAAAATGGCCGAGGAGGGCATAAGGGTTAACACCCCCCCCCCCCCCAAGTGTTGGAACCAAAGTGACGCCCTTACCCTCAAGGGAGAGAAAAAGGTTCAAACCGCTCAAATGGTCGTAACGCTGAATTACAAACACACGTCACGATGCTAATTTTACAATATTTAAACTTATGTTTCTTTAAATGTGGTTTTTATTGGTTTATGAAACATTTGTATTCCTGCACTTTAACGGCTTCAGTGGAATTTTGTAATCAAAGTGTGGCCGTCTGCAAATGTAAAGTTTAGGTGTGCCGAGCATCTCTGAATGAGTCAGGGTTTAAATGTGAAACAGAAATATGCAGATATGCTTTAATATCTGTTTTTGTTTCCTGCAGAAACGGAGAAAACGGGAAACTTCAGCTGCGTCCGAGCTGCTCAGAGAGGAGGAAGTTCAATGGAAACCTGTGATGACCCACACGAAATATGTCCATCAAGCATTAACATAGTTTTATTTCTTCCTCTTTGCACCCATATTATTCTTTCTGTTTGCATTATTATTATTATTAATAGTAGTAGTAGTAATAGGAGTACATCCAAAGTGTTAAAGTGTGCTTATTAATTTGTGACAATAACAATATAGAAATGTGAGACCAAAATAAATGTCTGTGTAAAATATAAAAATGTTACATTTATATCAAATTAATACTAATATTTATATTAAAAATAAACCATTATTACCTTGTACACAGGTATCACTGAAATCAATGTTCAGAAAAGAGACCTTATTTATTTCAAGCCGACTCTTTTTATATTTTATGAAGGACTTCATGAGCAGTGCTCTGCCATCTAAATATTTACTGTCACTTTTTATTGTTTTTTGGCTTCTGCACACAGAAAAAAACCAAAACAATAAATAATAAATGTGAAAATGTTTGTGTAGAGAGTTTCTTTGTGAGCAGTGCTCATGCTTTGTTTCTGTAATATGAAAAAATCAGCTTTTGTTCTTCCTGTTAAAGTCATCAGAGATGAGAATGAGGTGAGTCAGCTGGATCAGAGCTGATTACAAAGGTCACAGGTCAAAGCTGGACATGAGGTCACCCACCACAGACGTTTGACTGAGTCTCCAGTGTGAACCAGGGTTATGATTTCACACTCTTTCTAAATACATAAAGTAGTAACCATATAATGTCTTAGCATGTATCAGAGCCATAACTGAGCCATAACAGACGCAGATGTCGGCTGTCTGGAGCTTTTCATGTCTGTGACTCAGAAGGACGAGCTCAGACTTCAGATCAGCACTTGTTGGTCTGTAGAACCTGGTGTTTGGTGAAAATGCAAAGAAAACCTGACAAATGAAATGTGATGGGCCTAAAATGGCCGATCAGTTTCATGCAGCAGAAAAACAGAAAACACAAAATGGCGGCCGCATTCAGAGTGATTCTCATTTGCACGTTGGCTCAGCTTGATGCTCTACCTTCCCTCCTGCACCGGCTCTCAGTCCTCAGTCTGAGTGTTGCTGCGTTAATCTAAAGGCTCAGTTGGAGCTTTTAGATTAATATTAGTTTATTTGACCTCAGAGGAGCTCAAAGCTTGACACAGGGAGAGTTCACTGGATCACCTCCTCAGCAGGAAGCCTGTTCTCTTTGTTACAGCTGTTTGCAGCTGCAGGTTTATATGATCCGGATGAAACGGCACAGGAATAAAAAAATGAAAACATTTTTCACATTCTTGAGACAAAACAACAAGGAAACCAGACTGAGTGACGGTAAAGTGTGGATGGTTCTCCTCTGGAAGACCACACTGGCTGTAGAACTGTGTTGTAAATGATGCGCTTATGGTCAGATAGTAAATCAAAGTAAAGAAAGAGCTTATGGACCAGCCAAAAGTAAAAACAAGGTCCAGGGTTTATCCACTGTTATGAGTTAGCATGTTGCACTTAATTGAACTATTTTTCAGTATCAAGAAATTTAGTGGCAGTGTTGGATGCCACAGGTTCAGTTGTGTACAGCTTCTCCGTTTAAACAGGGTCCTGGCTCCACGTCAGCGGAGTATTGCCCCAGCTGAATTCAATGTAGCACTACTCAAGCTGACGCGGGGTAACTCGCCTGGCTTCTGACCACCTTAAGTCCTGACGTCTGCCCCGCTCCCTCTGCTCCTCCGCTGCTCCCAGTCAGGGAGGCCTTCCCGCAGCTGGGCCCGGAGTCCGGTCCTGGTCAGTTGTGGTGGCTTACCCCTAATGGATCCGAGCACTTGGTACGAGCCAGGTTAAAATTTAAAGGCTAGGCAGAAAGCCCTAGAGACATGAATTAGTTTCAAGTGGATTCAGTAGACTAGTGTGACCAAAAATAGAGCTAGATGATAGAGCTAAATTGCCTGTTATTTTACCATCAAGAGACAAGTTGTACCAATTATGGGAGAAATAATTGTCAAAAGAACTCTTCTGACTTTTAGAGTCAAATTTTATTTTGCAGGTCTCAGCTTAAGCAATTTGCAATAGATCAAAATAAACCTTTATTCAAAATTCAATATTCAGAATCAATTCAAATAAATCAAAGAATTAATCTCAATCAAAATGAATAACTTGTGAGCTGGGTTGAGGGATAGGGGTACAGAAATGTCCAATTTTGTCCAAAAATCCTTTTAGGTGAGGAAAGGCTTCGAGTGAGTCGCTTGACCAAAGCGACCACACCCAATTCCAGTCTGTTAAACGCCGCTTCCGTGAAGGGGTGAAAAAGGAGAAGTCCAAAAGGATGATGTTTCTGTCCTTCTGTTAACTGTCCTTATTATAATCCTCGCGCTGTAGTCCAGAAGTCCTCAATTTCCTTAATACATTGCTTCACTATCATTTCTGTTACACTTACATTCATCATTTGATTCTAAATCATATAATTCATTCTCTAACAATTCTATAAATCTGAATTCTGATTGTCCATTCAGTACCAGGCTTAGGCTATCGGGTAATCAAGATCTCAACTCACTTGACACCCTCTTCTTGAGATCGCAGGTTGCCGCTTGATGAGCTCATGGCTCACGACCATCCCAAGAATCATCAGAAAGTAACTCCAAAACATCAGGAACATAATCCTCGCTGGAGATCTCCATTACGTTTGGGTGACTCTCTGGTTGCTGCACGGGAGCGGTCCCTCGTGACCACTCGTTGCTCCAGTATTGCTCCAGTATTGTCAACAACGTCGGGGTCTCCATCGCTCGGTCATTTGAGGATTCTGGAGTAGGAGAAGGCTCTCTCAGTTGTCGTTCCACAGCCTCAGCCATTTCTTCCAGGTCTGCTTCATTGCCTCCGTCTCCTTCCTCTGTCCCGACTCCAGTGATGGTTGTCTGAGTTTCCATGTCTCGATGTTCTTTCCTGGGTTCTCCTGATGCCTGTGGTTCTGTTGACAGGGGTGTCCAGGGCTCTACCTGATATGGTGTAGGTGGCTGCCGAACGCCTGCTATCAGGATCCTCCCATCTAAAGCGTGGGTAGTGCGAATGCGAGATCTGTCACGGAACTCCCAAACTCGCGTGTAGGTTGGTATGTAGAATCCCCCTATAACGACACGGGGTGTCCAAGTCGTCCCCCTGTTCCAGAAGGAGCTCCAGATAATCCTAGCCTGTTCTTCAAGTTCCATAGCCGTATCTACAGGTACTTGTGTGGTGATTGTTCCTTGGAGGACGCCATGGACTGCATGCGGGTGAGGATCCTCCATGTAGCACCTGGAACATTGCATCCTTATTCCAAGGTTCCACAAACAGCCAGCTTCTCTCAGCGTAGCTCCGCACCCGGTGCATCCAGAGTCCACTCCCAAGATCATAGTGGTTGAGGCAGTTGCTGCAGACATGGTACTTGCGTTGCTGGTGGTGCTTGACATCCTTCTATCCGCGTTGCCTCTATGCTCCCCGATCCCGAACTGACCAGCTTCCTCTTATGCTCCAATAGTTATATCCTCAATTTGCCCCGCCTCCTACGGGTGGGTCCCTTTACTCACAGCCTCGACCGACGCTCACAGCCCCGACCGACAGTCACATCCCCGACCGACCGTGACAGCCCCGACCGATGCTCACAGCCCCAACCGACGGTCAAAGCCCCGAACGACCATCACTGCCCTGACCGACGCTCATGACCCGGGCCAACGCTCACAACCCCGACAAACCGGCACAGCCCCGACCGACGCTCACAGCCCTGACCGAAGGTCGTAGCCCAGAGCGACGGTCACAGCCCCACCGACCGTAACATCCCCGACCGACGCTCACAGTCCGACCAACGCTCACAGCCCTGACCGACGGTGACAGCCCCGACCGACGCTCACAGCCCCAACCAACGGTCATCGCCCCGACCGACTGTCAGAGCCCCGACCGACGCTCAGATCCCCAACTGACAGTCACAGCCCTGACTGACGGTCAAAACCCCAATAAACGTCAAAGCCCCGACAGAGGGTCACAGCTCACATTGACGGTCACAGCCCCGACCGACGGTCACAGCCCCGACCGACGATCACATCCCCACCTACAGTCACAACCCCGACCTACGCTCACATCCCCGAGCGATGGTCACATCCACGACCGACACTCACAGCCCCGACCCAAGCTCACCGCCCCGACCGACCGTCACATCCGCGACCGACGGTCCCTTCCCCGACCGATGCTCACTTCCCTGACCGACGGTCCCATCCCCAACCGACGCGCACTTCCCCGACCGACGGTCAGAGCCCTGACCAACGGTCAAAACCCCGATAAACGGTCACAGCTCCGACAGACACTCACAACCCTGATCGACGGTCACATCCCCGACCGACGGTCACTTCCCCGACCGACGCTCACAGCCCCGACCCACGGTCACCTCTCCGACCGAAGGTCACATCCCCGACCGACGGTCACAGCCCCGACCGATGCTCACAGCCCCAACCCACGGTCACAGCCCCTACCGACGCTCACAGACCCGACCGACGGTCACTGCCCAGACCGACGGTCACAACCCCGACCGACGCTCATAGCCCCGGCCCACGCTCACAGCGCCGACCGACGGTCACAGCCCCACTGACCGTCACAGCCCCGACCGACGCTCACAGCCCTGACCAACGCTCACAGCCCTGACCGACGGTCACAGCCCCAACCAACGGTCATCGCCCCGACCGACTGTCAGAGCCCCGACCGACGCTCAGATCCCCAACTGATAGTCACAGCCCTGACCGACGGTCAAAACCCGATAAACGTCAAACCTCCGACAGAGGGTCACAGCTCACATTGACGGTCACAGCCCCGACCGACGCTAACAGCCCCGACCGACGCTAACAGCCCCGACCAACGGTCACATCCCCGACCGACGCTCACAGCCCCGACCCACGGTCACCTCCCCGACCGACGGTCACATCCCCGACCCACGGTCACAACCCCGACCGAAGCTCACAGCCCCGACCGACGATCACAATCCCACCTACAGTCACAACCCCGACCTACGCTCACATCCCCGAGCGACGGTCACATCCACGACCGACGCTCACAGCCCCGACCCAAGGTCACCGCCCCGACCGACCGTCACATCCGCGACCGACGGTCCCTTCCCTGACCGATGCTCACTTCCCTGACCGACGGTCCCATCCCCAACCGACGCGCACTTCCCCGACCGACGGTCAAAACCCCGATAAACGGTCACAGCTCCGACAGACACTCACAACCCTGATCGACGGTCACATCCCCGACCGACTGTCACTTCCGCGACCGACGCTCACAGACCCGACCGACGGTCACTGCCCAGACCGACGGTCACAACCCCGACCGACGCTCATAGCCCTGACCAAAGGTCGTAGCCCAGAGCGACGGTCACAGCCCCACCGACCGTAACATCCCCGACCGACGCTCACAGTCCGACCAACGCTCACAGCCCTGACCGACGGTCACAGCCCCGACCGACGCTCACAGCCCCAACCAACGGTCATCGCCCCGACCGACTGTCAGAGCCCCGACCGATGCTCAGATCCCCAACTGACAGTCACAGCCCTGACCCACGGTCAAAACCCCGATAAACGTCAAAGCCCCGACAGAGGGTCACAGCTCACATTGACGGTCACAGCCCCGACCGACGCTAACAGCCCCGACCAACGGTCACATCCCCCACCAACGCTCACAGCCCCGACCCACGGTCACCTCCCCGACCGACGGTCACATCCCCGACCCACGGTCACAACCCCGACCGAAGCTCACAGCCCCGACCGACGATCACAACCCCACCTACAGTCACAACCCCGACCTACGCTCACATCCCCGACCGACGGTCACATCCACGACCGACGCTCACAGCCCCGACCCAAGGTCACCGCCCCGACCGACCGTCACATCCACGACCGACGTTCCCTTCCCCGACCAATGCTCACTTCCCTGACCGACGGTCCCATCCCCAACCGACGCGCACTTCCCCGACCGACGGTCAGAGCCCTGACCGACGGTCAAAACCCCGATAAACGGTCACAGCTCCGACAGACACTCACAACCCTGATCGACGGTCACATCCCCGACCGACGGTCACTTCCCCGACCGACGCTCACAGCCCCGACCCACGGTCACCTCTCCGACCGAAGGTCACATCCCCGACCGACGGTCACAGCCCCGACCGACGCTCACAGCCCCAACCCACAGTCACAGCCCCTACCGACACTCACAGACCCGACCGACGGTCACTGCCCAGACCGACGGTCACAACCCCGACCGACGCTCATAGCCCCGGCCCACGCTCACAGCCCCGACCGATGGTCACAGCCCCACTGACCGTCACAGCCCCGACCGACGCTCACAGCCCCAACTGAAGGTCACAGCCCCAAGAGACGCTCAGAACCCTGATAAACCTCACAACCCTGACAGACGCTCACAACCCCGATCGACGGGCACAGCCCCGACCGACCGTCACAGCCCCGACCGACAATCACAACCTTGACTGACGCTCACAGCCCCTACCAACGGTCACCTCCCCGACTGACGGTCACATCCCCAACCGACGGTTACAGCCCCGACGACGCTCACAGCCCCGACTGACAGTCACCGCCCCGACCTACAGTCGGTACCATCAGTACCGGTCACAGCCCCGACGACGCTCACAGCCCCGACTGACGGTCACCGCCCTGACCGACGCTCACAGCCCCGACCGGTACTTACCGACGGTAGGTTGGTACCAGTCACAGCCCTGACCGACCATCACAGCCCCGACCCTCACAGCCCCGACTGACGGTCACCGCCCCGACCGACCATCATAGCGCCGACCGACGCTCACAGCCCCAACCGGTACTTACCGTCGGTACCGTCTTGCCTAAACAAGCTCCTGAGCTTGTTTAGGCAAGACGCGCATGCGTGGAGTGACAAGGTAGCAAGCGTGGCAAATTGTTCATTACCTAGAAAACGGCCAATGTTAGAGGTTGTGTGTGGACTGCCGATGAGGTTGGATTGCTGGTGAGCACAATGCTGAATTACAAAACGGTAAAAACACAAGAAAAGCATCGCTCAGGGCCATGAGCGTCGGTCGGGGCGGTGACAGTCGGTTGGGGCTGTGACGGTCAGTTGGGGCTGTGAGCATCATTCGGGGCTGTGAGCGTTGGTCGGGGCTGACGGTTGGTCGGGGGCCTGTGAGCGTCGGTCGAGGCTGTGACCATCGGTCGGGGCTATGACAGTCGTTCAGGACTGTGACCGTCAGTCGGGGCTGTGACGGTTGGTCGGGGCTGTGACGGTTGGTTGGGGCTGTGATGTTCGGTTGGGGCTGTGACCGTCGGTCGGGGCTGTGAGCGTCTGTTGGGGCTGTGAGCATGGGTTGGGGCCGTGAGCGTGGGTCGGGGCTGTGACAGTCGGTCTTGGCTGTGACGGTCGGTCGGGGCGGTTGTTAGTAACAAATGTTAAGATTATCAAAGATGTACACTAGCTAAAAGAGTGATCACAATGAAACATGTTTACTGTTTCTATATTTGTCTACTGTAGAAACTCAGAATGTGCAAGTTCAAAATGTGAGAGCTAGTCCTATTGAGGACATTCTACCATCTCGATTTCCATCTGACAGGGTAATTGATACTCCTGCATCTCCAACTGACAGGCTAAGGGATACCATGACCAGGACATTCTGTCATCTCAATGTCCAGCCGACAGGTTCACAACTGACCAAGACAGACTTCCAGCTGAAAGGCTGACAGGTGTGTTTGAGTTATATCTCATTCAATTGTTGACTAGAAATCCTGATAGACAAATGTTGACTAGAAATCTTGATAATGTCACATCTTTGAAAGTCTATGAGAGATTTATTCCATTGCGTTAAGTATCACGGGCATGATGTAAATTAACCCACACTGAAAAGCATGAGATAGCAATTAAGCTTATGGTCGGTCGGGACTGTGAGCGTCAGTCGGGACTGTGAGCGTTGATCGGGCCTGTGACGGTCGGTCGGGGCTGTGAGCGTCGGTCGGGGCTGTGAGGGTCGGTTGGGGGCTCTGAGCTTCGGTCGAGGCTGTGACCATCGGTCGGTTCTGTGACTGTCAGTCGGTCACAGTCACTTACAAAACGGCCAGTGTGAGAGGTCGTGTGTGGACTGACGATGAGGCTGGATCGCTGGTGCACACAACGCTGAATTACAACACTTGTGTTGTGTTATAAAAGCATAAGAAGCACTCGTGAATCCACGAGTACTGTTTATCAATTTGCGCATGTGTGGAAAACTGTGGCCGTCGCAACCATAGTGAGCATGTGGGAGTCACCCGTTTTCAAATCACCCCGGTTTCAAGCGTTTACAGGAGAACGCAAGCTGGTGCGTTCCCGAAACACATCATTTTCACTCCGCTTTCGTGTAAACGGAAGGCTGAAATGCATCAAAATAACCCCATTTTCACTTTGAAACGGTGTAGTGTAAACGGGGCCTTTATTGGGGGGGTTATAGTGATTGGAACAAATTATTGGGAGGTCATAATCCCCCTATCCCCCTAGCAAATTACACCCTTGGTCAGGGGACGTACAGAGCGCTCATTCAAAGGGTTTTGATGTGCGGAATGACGTCATCTCTAGAATTCTTCTATACGGAACGAGTTTCACAATCTCTTATTAAAGCTTTGTAGTTGAGACGAACACACCGCGGTCATTCCACTGTGAAAACTCACACAAACCGGATTTTCTAAGCACAGCAAATAATCTCAGTCAATTAGGAGCATCATCAATGTCTGAACCCCAGTCTGAAAGCTCTGTCATGGCAAAAGGCAATATGACATTGTTTTGTTGCCTCATAGCTGAAATGCTTGCAGAAGAGGTCATCAGTGCAATAAGGAAAAATGAGCATCTCTTTCATGATAAGGAACAGGAGTGTACAGGAACAGAGGAGGACGCTCAAAGTTCCCCACCTCCCGGCTTAATACCACAAGCACTTGCAGATGAAGTTATTGGTTTAATACTTGATCGGCTAAATAATTTGTACTCTTCTTCAAAAACAGCACAGTGCACAAAAGATAAAAAAGTGGTGGCAGGCCCCCAGCGTCTCTGGACCCTGGCCGAAATGATTGCTGCTGAGGCTGGGACAGCAATCAATGAAAACCTGGAGCAGTGCAGAGAGGCAGAGCCTGAGACAGGTCCAGCTTCTGCTCCCAGAGATGAACCCACCTCTTGTGTGAGTCCAGAAGAGCAGGAACTCGCACAACATTTGGACTCATTAGCTGAGATCATTTCCAATCACCTCATGATCTATCTCTTCAGAAAGGTCATTTCAAAGTGTAGGAATTCTGGAAAAACTTCTGCTATAAGAATCAGTAAGACCTCCATCCGTCTGACAGAGGTGATTACACAAGTTGTGAAGGTGGGAATCACAAAGGCCCAATCTGTGACAGAGCTCGAAAAGAACATATGTCAATTCGCCAAGGCCGTGACGAAAGATGTCATGAAGGAGTTCAGATCTCCAGACGAGCTCTTGGAAGCTGCACTGACTTCAGAAGATTCATCTTTTAAAGTGGCTCTCCTGAAGCACCTGGAAATCAATCTTGGTGTCTTCCTCAAGCCTAGAAAGAAGTCCAAAGTTTCCAGGTTCTTCTCAGCAGTGGGAAAAGCTTTGACAAAGCCCTGCAGGTGCTGCTTTAAGGGCAGCAGTGATGACTAAATTATTATCTTGACTTCATCTTGTCACCCCGTGTTCTTTCCCCCAACCAGCCGTGGCAGTCGGCCGCCCCTGTGAGCCTGCTTCTGCCAGAGGTTTCTTCCTGTTCAACGGGAGTTTTTCCTCTCCACCGTTGCCTAGTGCTTGCTCACAGGGCATCACCTAAATGTTGGGGGAATTCTTGCTAACACACCAGGGTCCTTACATTACATCAGAAAGCACCCTGAGGAGACCTTTGTTGGGATTTGATGCTAGAAAAATTATCTTAAATTGAACGTAATCTTAAGATCATTTAATACGGCATCAAATCAAAACAAAAACAGATGAAGCCTATTTAAATCATATTTATACCTACTTAAATCATATTTATACCTACTTAAATCATATTTATACCATCAAATAAAAAAATAATAAAACAATTCTATTTTCTGTTGTGTTTTCCTGTGTTATAAATGAATCGTACTTTGGGAATCGCACTGTTGCAGTACTGGGCAGAAAAACAAAGAAAATGGGGCAGAGACTACATCATTACACAAGCAATACGTTTTGGAGAAGCATTAGATCTAATAAATATGAGCATTTTATTATGGTTTAGATTGAAAACTATTGAGAAAAAAATTTCAAATGTACATTTTGCGAATACATTTTGAGAAAAAAGTCAAAATGTGCAGATTAAAGTGATTTTGAGTCAAACAACTGCCACGTGACGTCTGCTATACCCTCTGCAGAACGTCATGTAGATGAGTTGATGAAACTATACTTCAGAATGGGGTTTGGTAACAAGGAAATCATTTCTCTTTTAGCACATAAACAGCATGTAGTGATAAGTATGAGGATGTTAAAGAAATGGTGCAGAAAGGTGCCCAGATAGCAAAGTGACTCTGACAGAAAGAGGTCAGGATGTCCTCAGGATCAGCAGAGCTTCACTCACTTGATTTGAAGTCTTTTTACAAAGTGTAGTTTATGATGACCAAAATTGTAGTTGTTTGTGTGACCCAAAAATGTTGTTTCTTGGTGGCATGATGTTGTGTTTGAAGAAATCCTTCGCCGACAGTCTTAATGTGTAACATAGAGTTTATTTACAAAAAAGACAATGTCAAAACAGACGCCTTTTGTAGCCATCTGGGAGAGGAGGCCCAATCTTCCTAACTCCCAGAACAAAGGAAAGAACACAGGTTATATACCATAATGTTGGCAAACCCCACATCCTGCCTTTCCATATATGGTTAAGAAAACAGCTTCAGCCTCAAGCTATAGCTGGACATCTGGTCACTCCCTTATATGGCAAGGCCAGAGATCCTACAAGGACATTCTATGCATTCCTCCTATGGGGGATGAGGCCAAACCTTCATGTTACATTCAAGTTACTTCTTCTACACAATCAATAAAAGCCTTAAGGATAGAGAACACATATGCATACATAGAATATTAGCATAACAGTACAAACACCACATATAGTATTTTCTAAATAACCAGGTATAGCTTGTTTTCTGCATGTATGTGAGGTCATTCCTTTTTTAGAGAGAGCAACAAGAGGTTACACTCTCTCATACCATTTCCTGATGGAAACTATATGATCATTCTGAGCAATCCTTTTTTGGACAAGGTCAAAGCAGGCCTGAACTTGAGGCCTTCATCCTAAAGTAGAAACCCATACATAGATGCAGTTTAACACAACAGTTTAACACAAAGATCGATCAGACACCACATATTTCCCCCCTTTGAGACTTCCAACTAAGTCTCAAAAAACAAAGATGTTTACCATTACTCCAAATAACAGTTTCTCCCATAACATGACTTTAACAAAAACTTTTCTGACTTCCTATGAGGTGTTTGCCCACAACAACCACCTTCTGGCACCTCAGAGGAACTCAAAAAGACAAAAGTGATTGTCATGTGACCATTTAGCAAATACACAAGAAAGCCTCAGTAAATAAAATCAAAAAAGTGTCCATTAGATCAGCTGGTCGACCCATCGGACCTCTCTATGGACCTTGTCCCTGCCTATCCATTTCTCTCCCTAGAATCGAATAAAAGAATAAAACATCTGAGGTTCCAATGTACTTACCAAATGACAGACATCCTTCTTAAATTGATTTAACCAAACATGTTATGCTTACATGAAAAACTGTCACAAGTCCTGCTATTGTGTTATTGTAATGAGCATACAATGAAGCAATATTTTATTATCATATAAATTCAGCCAAACATTTGAATATCCACTGTAGTTCTCCAGCAACGTTGGCTCCTTCATGTGGTGTCCATACTGTGTTGATTCAAAGCATCTCAGTCCTTTTTATTGTCCCTTTATATGAACCCTCATCTCAGCGGGTTCCTGAACACCTTCTCTGAAAGACACAAAAAACACTGAACAGTATCTTCTGTAAAAACCACAAATAACATTGAAAACATCAAATGTTAATTAATTAATTTCCTTTTTTTTAGATAAATGTGAAATTTCTTATTTCCCATTTTTGCATTTCCAATTTATCTTATTTTTCTCTCATTTCCCCCCTTGGAAGCATCACATCACTATATAAGACATAAACAAACAAACAAAGAGAAATTAACAATGGTTAGTAAGGGTTAATTAACTAACAACTACTAATAAAAACTGATGTGCAGATTATAATAAAACTCAACATAAAAGATCTAATAAGATTACACATCAAAGTGAGTATTACTTCACCACTCCTTCTATCACCACATCCATCATCCAAGTCAGTTGTCCGCATGCTGACAAATCTTAGCACAATTTTTCAAAACCCCATTCATTTTCATAAATTCCTTGGCTCTATAGATGATAAACATCACCAAGGCGCTATTTAATTCCCAATTTTTCCCAATTTTTCAAGATCACTTTTACAGTCTTATCCACAAACTCTTTTCCATTATCTGAAGATATCCAATCTTAAAATCTCCCATCTGCTTTTCACTTCTCTAGACTGAAATTTAGCAAAAAATTACCCTTTTACTAATGCATAATCAGCACTCAATTTATCATTCACCATCTTTTGGTTTTGGCAAATTTTTGCTAAATTAGCTGTGACGCACCTCACTAACGTGACATCTTCTTGCTCCAAGAGCCTACAATAGTCTCTAATTCTGGACATAGTCAATGTATATTTATCATAGCTCAGCAAGGTTCTGAGACTATTATAGATAAAATTTTCACTGAGTAACCCTCATGACCAATAATGCTTCGTCATATATCAATGAATCCCACTAGGACTCTATAGCATAGTGGTAGTCCCTGCTCCACTGTTGAATAAGCACTAGAATAATAAGAAACATATTAGGAATTTATCCCTATTCCAATTGTCTGACAAAGAACTCCACACGCATATTTACCACCCGCAGAGGCAAACACTCAAAAAGTTCTTAAAATAATCTGGAAGCACCAACACTGGGGGCTTCTTGCAGCCTCTGTTTTATTGCTTCAAAGGCCAAAATGCCATCTTGCATCCAAGAAAGATTACAATGAAGTTGCTTCAATCAATGCTGACAAACAGCCATCAGTTCTCTGCTTCCAAGAGTTCTTCAGGTTATGGCTTGATTCCTCGCATATTGTCCTCACACACAGAGATGTGTAGCATCTTCAGGTCGCACACAGGTGAAATCTGCTCCACTATTCACCACCATCTCCAATGGGTGATTGTTCACTTCCTTCTTTACTGCTGGATCTTTCTCTGATCTTGATGCTACCAGCTGACATCTCTCGCTCAGATTCTCTGGGCATCCCTAAAATCCTCGTTCCTTTCCCATGAAAGGGTTTGCTGGGCCTCTGGATCCACTTGGTTGGCCTTTAACTCCTCTGGATCTGTTGCAATCACGAGCAAAATGACCAAATTGTCCACAGTTGTAACACTCCTCTGAAAACTGTTGCAAAGTTAAATTAACAGTACTTCCTCTTCCTCTTCCAAAATTTCCTCGTCCTCTTTTCGTCCAGGGTTGCACTCGATTATAGACTAACTGAGGGTAAGAGGTCACTGGAATCACCAATGATGGCTGCAACAGTTGAGGTTCAGCCTGCTTGGGCTGCATTTGTATTGCTGGTTGATCTGACGGCTGCTGGCTCTGCATGACCACAGCTTGCTTCTCCTCTTTTCTCTTACTCTCTCCCAGTTGTATCTGGTTGAGTTTTCTGAGAGTCTCTTGATCCTGTTGTTTTCCATCCTTCTGTTCCTAATCTTCAAGGTTGATGTCTTCTTTTTACTTTTAGAACTTGGAACCAGTTTTATAGTGGTCTCAGCTTGTCCCACTTCAATTACTCCATCGTTGTCATCCTTAATGCGGTAATTACCATCTTGATTGAGTACTGGTAATTGTGAGTAGACGTCTTCAAGCTCCACTTTCTGTTCATATGGAGGTGGGTTTTATACCGGAGTCAGATGTGAGAACGGCAGATTAATTTCTTCCATCAGTTTCTGCGTTGATTTTGTATTTTCCTCAATTTCTTTCAAGCTTTCTTCTCTTTCTGCTTTTGTAGCTTGTATCAACTTCTGTCCTTCAATATCAAACAGCTGTAAGATGCTCAGTTCCACTTCTCTCTTCACTTTTCGTCGTTCTCCTTTCTTCCCCTTCTTTTGTTCCGCTTTGTATGCAGACACAAGCACCCTTATGGTTTGAATTACATCTGGATTTAAAGTTCCATCCGTAGGCCAGGGTTGATCAATATGTGGCCATCGCTCATGCCATTTTTCTGATGTCTTTGCGATGAGTAATTTCATTAATGGATTACTCCATTGAACTACCTCTACTGGGGTAATTGCTTTCAAAACTGTGATATCATTGTCAGACATTTTAATAAATCCTCAAATTTCCCTTTTTTCCAATGAATTAATTAACTTTCAAAGAACTTATTTTATTTCCAATTAATCAATGGTATTGCAATCAGACAATTTTATTTATCTGTTTATTTGTTTATCATTAGCAGTAATTAATCATTTCCTGAATCTTAAACCACTTATTTATTAGTCACTCGGCAACAATCAGTAAACACTCAATTGCCAACACCAGGAGAAATACAAACGTGCTGACGCAAAAACTATTCCACCCACTATAACGATATAACTCAAATTTTCCAAACCAGAATTTAACTCAATATGCATCATAAGACACACTATTACTAATAGCACCAAAGTATAAACCCCTTAAATGTGTCCAATTTCTTGCCAAATGAGTCAGAGAATTGAAATCAAGCAGATGTTCTATATAAAATATCAAATTAGATATATGTCTTTAAAAGCAAAGTAAATATGTACTCATAAATGTTTAAAGAACATATCAGGAAGAGTTTGTGAATAAGAAGAACACTGGCCTTTAAAGGAAGTTGGCCTTCAGGCTCTGGCCAGATGTCAGTCTCCTCTGGCTCTGTCTATGTTGCCACTCCCCCTGTCTCTCATGCAGGGCAAAGAGAAAAGACAACGATTAGTTCAGGTATTAACATATAAAATCACACACACACATATAATAATAATATCCATCCTCCACGTAGCTTTGCAGTATAACATCAATAGAGCAAATTTATTACACTACCAAGCATCTTGGACGTGTAATCTCTCTATAAACACCATTTCTTTAGATCCCACTTTATTTATTTCTCTTTTTCAAGGAACCATAAAACTAACAATATCCCTCCAAAAAGGAATCATGGAATTCTGTCATCAAAGACCTCTTACAGAAAGATTCACAAATTGTAAGAGCACAAAAATAAGATCATTAAGACATATTAACCTTAAATCCCTCAAAGAAATGTCTGAGTTTCTAACAATAACAGGCAACTCATGTGTAGTGTATCTTATCATTACCCATAATATAACATCTATAACCTCTATGTTTAATTACCAATCAGCAGCAACCTCATAAGGCAAGATGTCACACCCACACACACAGAGATTCTCCAAGCGCAGGAAAAATAAAAAGGAAGGAGGGAGGGGGAACTCCTCCTCAAAAGCACACAAAGGACAGGCTCAAATTCACACACACCTCCACAAAATGGTGAATCCACACACACCCAAAAACCAAAATAGACGCTTGGCCAAAAGTTCCACAACCCCATGTGGATGATTTACAACTCTGAGCAGAGAGAGACCTCACAGCTCTGTCTCTCCTCCTACTGAAATCCTGCACAACCACGTACTCTGTTTACCACAATGTATGTATAACATACTCCAAAAAGCAATATTCACAGCAAGAAATGATTATTCTCATATACAAAGCACCACCATACACACCTACAAATTCAGCCAGATTATCACTTTTTCAAATGTTAACTCCAATTGTCAAATCCTCTACTCCAACTATTCAATTTCACACAAACTTTTACTTCTCTTTAAAGCCAATGAAACTTAATTTGTTAATCACACACCACTCTGCTCTTCAGAGGAAAGTAGGGGCAACACACACACACACACACACCTATGCATACATGCACTGCAGTTACACATACACACACACAGACATACAGTCCCTGCTAACTAAACAAAGGAGGGGGCCACCACATACACACAAGATTGGGGGCTTCCTCACACTCTTTTACATAAACATCCCTTCCTTCACATAAACATATGCCTACACACCCAGGTCATCTGCTCTCTGCACACACAAAAGCACACTCTCACAGGCCGGCACACACAACATGAAGAACAAACAAGTCACTTTCCACAAAAACCACATTTAGACTTACACAAAGCAAGGAAAGTCAGGTGGGGTCTATTTTTCATAAAAGAAATAAATAAATTCCACAGACACGTCTCGCTCAACAGAAAACATAAACACACAGACTAGTCGACTTTTCTCCTCTACCACTAATAATGCCGCTTCTTCTCATCTGGTTTTAGGATAATAATTTATGCTACCTCTAATGAAGTGTAGATTCAAATAGAAAGTTATATCATACACAACTCATTGTCAATGAAACCTTTTCTACAGAACTTTTTACACTTCCAGCTTTCCTCCCAAAAAAAAACTGACCTAAGAAAACAATTCTAATGTTTAATCAGGATTTAGGCCTGCCTAAAGCAGCTCCTCATAGGAGGCTTAACCCAATTAAGCAGCTATTTCTTTCCTTATCTTTATTCTTATTCATTTCACTTTTCTCTTTTACATCTTATTTTTTCTCTTTTACACTTTTCTCTTTTACTCTTATTTCTTCTCTTTTACTCTTATTTCTTCACTTTTACTCTTATTTCTTCTTTACAGGGGCTAGCTTTTACAATTTATTCTGAAGAAGAAAAGGACTTGTAAACCCAAATACTTGCTTTTAGTCTTAAGAATAAACTGAGGGAACTCTAAACCTCATTTCCCTGTCAGGGGGCAGCTTTTTCAGTTTATTCTGACACAAAAGAACTTCTGGACCCAAATTACTCATTCTTCTGTTTTAGAATAAGTCGAGGGACCTCGAAACCGTACTTCCCTATTTTTGGGGGGCAGCTTTTACAGTTAATTTTAAATGAAGGGGCTTCAAAACCCAAACTGCTTGCTTTTATGATTCAAAATTAATTGAGGGGCCTCCCGGACTTTTAAGGGTTGGCAGCTTTTTGCGGCATGTTCTCAGATATCGGTCCCTCTAAACCGTTACATGGTTGCTTTTATATCCTAAACAGACCGCAAGGACCTCTAAACCTATTAAACCCTGAGGGTGGGCTTCTCAGTGAGGTGATCAATCTCACGGCCATCACCCATGTCCTTTTTTCTTTCAATTCTCATTTTACTTTTATTCTTACTCTTACTCTTATTCTTTAACTTTTTATTTGACTTCGTTCTTCTGTTGTCAAAATTATACATCATAGACACACCTTCCAACTTAATTTGGTATTCTTCAATCAGCAGATATTTTAGATAAATGGGATTTGCTCACCCGCTTTTTTTATAGAGGCCTCTGTTGCTGTCCACTGTGTCCAAAATGTATTTTAATCCTGCCTTTCATCACATTGGGTCACCAAATTGTACTAGTTTAAAATAAAACTTCTGTTCATTTAATAAAAGGTGCAGGAGGCACTCAATTAATCTCCAGTTACTTTTATTTGCCATATCAAAAGAATGAAGTCAAAACACAGGACCCTGTTAATTACTCTTGATTAACTCATACTCTTTTTAACATCTTCTCTCTCTTTTCTTAACACTGTTTCTCTCCCTCTCTTTTTTTTTTCTCAACCTCACAAATACTTAAAAATTTAAAACGAAGGATAACTACAACACACACAAAAACCAAAATCCTCCAACACAGGTGCTTTTTCTGTGTGAGCTGGAAAGAAACAAAAGCACACTCACTTCACAAGGTGACTCCTGGCCACGGAGTCCTCCAGAAGCTGAGCACATTCTGCAGCCCACAAGCAGACGCAGTTCGATGACGCCAAAATTGTAGTTCATGATGACCAAAATTGTAGTTGTTTGTGTGACCCAAAAATGTTGTTTCTTGGTGGCATGATGTTGTGTTTGAAGAAATCCTTTGCCGACAGTCTTAATGTGTAACATAGAGTTTATTTACAAAAAAGACAATGTCAAAACAGACGCCTTTTGTAGCCATCTGGGAGAGGAGGCCCAATCTTCCTAACTCCCAGAACAAAGGAAAGAACACAGGTTATATACCATAATGTTGGCAAACCCCACATCCTGCCTTTCCATATATGGTTAAGAAAACAGCTTAAGCCTCAAGCTATAGCTGGACATCTGGTCACTCCCTTATATGGCAAGGCCAGAGATCCTACAAGGACATTCTATGCATTCCTCCTATGGGGGATGAGGCCAAACCTTCATGTTACATTCAAGTTACTTCTTCTACACAATCAATAAAAGCCTTAAGGATAGAGAACACATATGCATACATAGAATATTAGCATAACAGTACAAATACCACATATAGTATTTTCTAAATAACCAGGTATAGCTTGTTTTCTGCATGTATGTGAGGTCATTCCTTTTTTAGAGAGAGCAACAAGAGGTTACACTCTCTCATACCATTTCCTGATGGAAACTATATGATCATTCTGAGCAATCCTTTTTTGGACAAGGTCAAAGCAGGCCTGAACTCGAGGCCTTCATCCTAAAGTAGAAACCCATACATAGATGCAGTTTAACACAACAGTTTAACACAAAGATCGATCAGACACCACAAAAGTTTTCCAGCCTCCTCCAGAATAACATGTGGAACGTTCTCACCAGCACACTGACAGCTGCAGAAACTCGCCGCTCGGTCGTTTTTAGTTCAATGTTAAAGAGTTAAAGTGGATTTATATTAATAGTAACTCTGCTGTAGCCGTCAGAGAGCCATCATCTATCAGTGAAGGCTGATCTTAGATCAGATTATAAATCACTGGAACATGAAAGCAAAGCTGATGTTTTTGTCTGGAAATCTTCTAAAGCATTTTGTATCCAGAAATAATGAAATTGTCATGGCTTGTGTGTGGCAGGAGCAGGGAGACCCCAAAACACTGGACTCGGAAGAGGTGAACTTAGTGTGATTTTATTGAAATGAAGATAATAAACAACTAAACTGGGCTGGGCTGAAGCCAGAACTAAATTGCATGAAACCAGAGACGGAGAACACACACACAGAGACGATGGCATGACAAAGAATAGAAGAAAACTGGGGGCTTAAATACACATTAGGTAATCAGGGCAATAGGAAACACTAGGCACAGCAGGTGAAGCAAATTAAACTGATAACGGAGGAAGCAAAACTAAACACAAAGCACGGGGAACACAAGACTGACAAAACAAAACAGGACGTGACTAGACCAGGTACACGTAGACTTGACACAGGGAAACAAGGGACTAGAAATAAACAGGAATACAAAAAAAGAACTAAACATAAATCGAGAAAATAACTGAAAAAGCACCAAAGGAACACAAAACACTGGGCCACCGGCCCAGGACCATGACAGAAATCCTCAATACAAAGTGAGCTGGTTGCAGCCCGTCAGTGCGATGTTTACTGAACAATGACTTCAAAAAGGAAATGGTCATAAACTGTGGCAAAAACTTTATTCATCTAAAAACACTTTAACAACAGTTCAAGACATTCACACATCACTTTTAGGCAATTAATCATTATTTACATCTCAGATGAACCAAACCAAGGAAACCAGTCAGACTGTCTTAAATCCAAGGTCTGGAGTTATAAAAACATCCTCATACATCCACCCACCCCACGGAAAGAGTGTAAATGTGTGGGAACCACTGACAACTGTGTTTGACTCACCAAGTAAGAAACTGCCTCAGCTGCTGTTTGCATCTCTGGACATACATCTCTGCTTCATCTGTGAGTCCAGTTTTTAGGAAATGTCAGAGTTTCACATGTCTAACAAGAAGCTCTGGCACCATGAAGTCCTCCATCCAGATCTGTTTGTGTCTGTGGAGCAGCAGCAGCATCTTCTTGCACAGGGACAGCCTGGGAAACTCAACTCTGCATCTGTAATCACACAAACAGCAACACTTCAATGAACTTCCACCGAACACATCATTTTATTGTGCTAGTGTCAGCAATCTGATCTGCAACTATCAATTATTTTAGTTACTTGAGGAATCCTTGCAGCCCTAGTCTAACATACAAGAATAGGTAAAAATGCCTGAAACCTTCCATCCATGCATAAATATAATAATTTGCTTATTTAACAATTTACTTGAAAGATTTCTGTGTGTTTGAGGTCTCAGCTCTGACTTTTTGTGGAGAATTATCTGGTGCAATGTTCCAGGTTGACCTCATGGTGGCAGTGTTGTCTCACTGTTTCTATGGCTGCGCCCTTATTCACCGTGAAACACACATTTTAGTTCAGACATCTCTTCATGTTACCTTTGTGCTCTTAGTGAGACTAAAAAATACCAAAGGTCAGTATGAAGCCTGTGAGTCCTGGCTACACCCTCTGACCTCCATCGCTCCACTGGTTCTGTGAACACAGCATGAGTCGTCACAGCAGTAATGAATGAGTGATGACTCGTGATGAAAGCACAGTGTGAGGGGGTCCACGTGCCTCCCAGCACCCTGCAGGTATTTTACTGATGACCACAGACACAGGGCTGCTGCTCAGTCGTGTTTTTACAGGATCAGGAGAGAAGCTGTCCGCACAGAGGGGGGCAGACCATCATCTGGAGTCATCTGTACTTATCGTCTGTACAGACCTGAAGTACTTATCGTCTGCGCAGACGATAAGTACTTCAGGTCTGTACTTATCGTCTGTAAGTACTTATCGTCTGCGCAGACGATAAGTACTTATCGTCTGCGCAGACGATAAGTACTTCAGGTCTGTACTTATCGTCTGTAAGTACTTATCGTCTGTACCGACGATAAGTACTTACCCTCGGTACAGACGATAAGTACCGACCCCGACGGTAGGTCGGGGTAGGACGGTAGGACCTACCCGACGGTAGGTCAGGGCCATGACCGTCAGTCGGGGTCAGGTCTGTGGAGAACGCTTCAGGTCTGTGACGTTCGGTCGGGGCTGTGAGTGTACCGGGGGCTGTGACCATCAATCTGAGCTGTGACCCTCTGTAGGGGGTTATCGGGGTTTTGACCATCGGTCAGGGCTGTGACTGTCAGTTGGGGATCTGACCGTCGGTTGGGGCTGTGAGCATCGGTCGGAGCTGTTACGGTCGGTCGGGGATGTGACCGTCGGTCAGGGCTGTTACGGTCAGTCGGGGATGTGAGCGTCGGTCGGGGCTGTGAGCGTCGGTCGAGGCTGTGAGTAAAGGGACCCACCCGTAGGAGGCGGGGCAAATTGAGGATATAACTATTGGAGCATAAGAGGAAGCTGGTCAGTTCGGGATCGGGGAGCATAGAGGCAACGCGGATAGAAGGATGTCAAGCACCACCAGCAACGCAAGTACCATGTCTGCAGCAACTGCCTCAACCACTATGATCTTGGGAGTGGACTCTGGATGCACCGGGTGCGGAGCTACGCTGAGAGAAGCTGGCTGTTTGTGGAACCTTGGAATAAGGATGCAATGTTCCAGGTGCTACATGGAGGATCCTCACCTGCATGCAGTCCATGGCGTCCTCCAAGGAACAATCACCACACAAGTACCTGTAGATACGGCTATGGAACTTGAAGAACAGGCTAGGATAATCTGGAGCTCCTTCTGGAACAGGGGGACGACTTGGACACCTCGTGTCGTTATAGGGGGATTCTACATACCAACCTACACGCGAGTTTGGGAGTTCCATGACAGATCTCGCATTCGCACTACCCACACTTTAGATGGGAGGATCCTGATAGCAGGCGTTCGGCAGCCACCTACACCATATCAGGTAGAGCCCCGGACACCCCTGTCACCAGAACCGCAGGCATCAGGAGAACCCAGGAAAGAACATCGAGACATGGAAACTCAGACAACCATCGCTGGAGTCGGGACAGAGGAAGGAGACGGAGACAATGAAGCAGACCTGGAAGAAATGGCTGAGGCTGTGGAACGACAACTGAGAGAGCCTTCTCCTACTCCAGAATCCTCAAATGACCGAGCGATGGAGACCCCGACGTTGTTGACAATACTGGAGCAATACTGGAGCAACGAGTGGTCACGAGGGACCGCTCCCGTGCAGCAACCAGAGAGTCACCCAAACGGAATGGAGATCTCCAGCGAGGATTATGTTCCTGATGTTTTGGAGTTACTTTCTGATGATTCTTGGGATGGTCGTGAGCCATGAGCTCATCAAGCGGCAACCTGCGATCTCAAGAAGAGGGTGTCAAGTGAGTTGAGATCTTGATTACCCGATAGCCTAAGCCTGGTACTGAATGGACAATCAGAATTCAGATTTATAGAATTGTTAGAGAATGAATTATATGATTTAGAATCAAATGATGAATGTAAGTGTAACAGAAATGATAGTGAAGCAATGTATTAAGGAAATTGAGGACTTCTGGACTACAGCGCGAGGATTATAAAAAAGACAGTTAACAGAAGGACAGAAACATCATCCTTTTGGACGTCTCCTTTTTCACCCCTTCACGGAGGCGGCGTTTAACAGACTGGAATTGGGTGTGGTCGCTTTGGTCAAGCGACTCACTCAAAGCCTTTCCTCACCTAAAAGGATTTTTGGACAAAATTGGACATTTCTGTACCCCTATCCCTCTAACCAGCTCACAAGTTATTCATTTTGATTGAGATTAATTCTTTGATTTATTTGAATTGATTCTGAATATTGAATTTTGATTAAAGGTTTATTTTGATCTATTGCAAACTGCTTAAGCTGAGACCTGCAAAATAAAATTTGACTCTAAAAGTCAGAAGAGTTCTTTTGACAATTATTTCTCCCGTAATTGGTACAACTAGTCTCTTGATGGTAAAATAACAGGCAATTTAGCTCTATCATCTAGCTCTATTTTTGGTCACACTAGTCTACTGAATCCACTTGAAACTAATTCATGTCTCTAGGGCTTTCTGCCTAGCCTTTAAATTTTAGCCTGGCCCGTAACAAGTGCTCGGATCCATTAGGGGTAAGCCACCACAACTGACGAGGACCGGACTCCGGGCCCAGCTGCGGGAAGGCCTCCCTGACTGGGAGCAGCAGAGGAGCAGAGGGAGCGGGGCAGACGTCAGGACTTAAGGTGGTCAGAAGCCAGGCGAGTTACCTCACCTCAGCTTGAGTAGTGCTACATTGAATTCAGTTGGGTAATACTCCGCTGACGTGTAGCCAGAACCCTGTTTAAACGGAGAAGCTGTACACAACTGAACCTGTGGCATCCAACACTGCCACTAAATTTCTTGATACTGAAAAATTGTTCAATTAAGTGCAACATGCTAACTCATAACAGTGGATAAACCCTGGACCTTGTTTTTACTTTTGGCTGGTCCATAAGCTCTTTCTTTACTTTGATTTACTATCTGACCATAAGTGCATCATTTACAACACAGTTCTACAGCCAGTGTGGTCTTCCAGAGGAGAACCATCCACACTTTACCGTCACTCAGTCTGGTTTCCTTGTTGTTTTGTCTCAAGAATGTGAAAAATGTTTTCATTTTTTTATTCCTGTGCTGTTTCATCCGGATCATATAAACCTGCAGCTGCAAACAGCTGTAACAAAGAGAACAGGCTTCCTGCTGAGGAGGTGATCCAGTGAACTCTCCCTGTGTCAAACTCTGAGGTCAAATAAACTAATATTAATCTAAAAGCTCCAACTGAGCCTTTAGATTAACGCAGCAACACTCAGACTGAGGACTGAGAGCCGGTGCAGGAGGGAAGGTAGAGCATCAAGCTGAGCCAACGTGCAAATGAGAATCACTCTGAATGCGGCCGCCATTTTGTGTTTTCTGTTTTTCTGCTGCATGAAACTGATCGGCCATTTTAGGCCCATCACATTTCACTTGTCAGGTTTTCGTTGCATTTTCACCAAACACCAGGTTCTACAGCCCAACAAGTGCTGATCTGAAGTCTGAGCTCGTCCTTCTGAGCCACAGACATGAAAAGCTCCAGACAGCCGACATCTGCGTCTGTTATGGCTCAGTTATGGCTCTGATACATGCTAAGACATTATATGGTTACTACTTTATGTATTTAGAAAGAGTGTGATATCATAACCCTGGTTCACACTGGAGACTCAGTCAAACGTCTGTGGTGGGTGACCTCATGTCCAGCTTTGACCTTTGACCTTTGTAATCAGCTCTGATCCAGCTGACTCACCTCATTCTCATCTCTGATGACTTTAACAGGAAGAACAAAAGCTGATTTTTTCATATTACAGAAACAAAGCATGAGCACTGCTCACAAAGAAACTCTCTACACAAACATTTTCACATTTATTATTTATTGTTTTGGTTTTTTTCTGTGTGCAGAAGCCAAAAAACAATAAAAAGTGACAGTAAATATTTAGATGGCAGAGCACTGCTCATGAAGTCCTTCATAAAATATAAAAAGAGTCGGCTTGAAATAAATAAGGTCTCTTTTCTGAACATTGATTTCAGTGATACCTGTGTACAAGGTAATAATGGCTTATTTTTAATATAAATATTAGTATTAATTTGATATAAATGTAACATTTTTATATTTTACACAGACATTTATTTTGGTCTCACATTTCTATATTGTTATTGTCACAAATTAATAAGCACACTTTAACACTTTGGATGTACTCCTATTACTACTACTACTATTAATAATAATAATAATGCAAACAGAAAGAATAATATGAGCGTGAAGAGGAAGAAATAAAACTATGTTAATGCTTGATGGACATATTTCGTGTGGGTCATCACAGGTTTCCGTTGAACTTCCTCCTCTCAGAGCAGCTCGGACGCAGCTGAAGTTTCCCGTTTTCTCCGTTTCTGCAGGAAACAAAAACAGAGATTAAAAGCATATCTGCATATTTCTATTTCACATTTAAACCCTGACTATTTCAGAGATGCTCGGCACACCTAAACTTTACATTTGCAGACGGCCACACTTTGATTACTAAATTCCACTGAAACCGTTAAAGTGCAGGAATACAAATGTTTCATAAACCAATAAAAACCACATTTAAAGAAACGTAAGTTTAAATATTGTAAAATTAGCATCGTGACGTGTGTTTGTAATTCAGCGTTACGACCATTTGAGCGGTTTGAACCTTTTTCTCTCCCTTGAGGGTAAGGGCGTCACTTTGGTTCCAACACTTGCGGGGCGGGGGGGGGGGGGGGGGGTTAACCCTTATGCCCTCCTCGGCCATTTTTTTCAACTTTTTTTTTCATTTGGTCATCATTTTGTGTAGCAGCTAGAGTGGCATGATTTTTTGCAGGAAATCTTTTTCCATTAATTTCTGAAATCTAATGTCTTTTACTCTTACATGTCATTCATACTCTCGTGGTACATTTTGCACCCTCTGGACACCTTTGTGGCAAAAATGTACACACACCTAAAAACTGCCATAAAATCATCATACATCAATATTTTGGTTTTTTTGCTTTTTTTTCCCTAAATCACTTAATCAACTTCAGACCTACTCAAAAATACCAAACGATCAATCATTTTCAGGAGTTTAACCCTTTAAATGCCAGTTTTATTATGTCACACACTCTTGGGGGTCCCCTGGTAGTCACATGGCTCCATAATATAACTGGCAAAAATACAAGAATTTCATTCATCAGCCTAAAATGGGGAAATGACTGAATCTCTGCCTATTGATTTATTTATTAAATCATTTTCTTTTCTAAAAGGATTCAGGAGATTTTGGGTTAACCATATTAAAAATACATAGTGATGCTTTTACTATGTATTTATTTAACTTTCTTTGTATTTACTCTGCACCTTCAACAATTAAGGAAAGGCTTACATTTTTCACATTTCTTCCAACAGTAACAAATATCTTTCACGAACCTGTTTTGTTTTTATTTTGGAGCCCCTCATTCCACTTTTAAAGAAACTGTTTTAATTTGGCCAAATATAATAAATACAGTATTTTACAGCAGTCTGTTCTCCACTGAGCATGTGAGAGTTTAATGCAATCTTTACTATTAAACATGTTCTGTAGAGAAAAAGGTTTGAACTTGATGTGTTTAAAATATAACGAGTCTCATCCTGGACCTTTCTGGGACTCTTATCTTCAGTCCTGTTATCAGTACTAATATTAGTTATTAATAACTAAATACATAAAATGTTCTGTGTGTATTCACTTGAGTAAAACTATACACTTGTTTAATAAGTTTAGTTTATTATATATTACAGGTATTGTACTGAGCCGCGTGTGCACAAATAACCACTTTTATCTTCTTTTTCTTTGACTCATTGTCAGATTAGGAGCAGCAGGTCTAATGGAGCTAAAATACCTGAACCGGTATTCATAGTGTGTCTGATACACAGCGGCATAGTTATTAAATCATCAGTTAACAATACATATACATTTACCTCATTTAGATTTTTCCGCTTTTTACAATGAAAATTGTTGGTTGTCCACTTTTTGGCCTCTTTTCATTTTTTTGAACTACACCCCCTCAGCAGCTGCTTCTACAAGCTACCGGTGAACGCTACCTTTAGTGGAGAAAGTGGTTGGGTGATACCAAGTTTTTGTGGGGAGAGGGGGTTACATTACCAAATGATTAAACATGCTAGTATTTTACTCAAAATTGATCTTGAATAAAGAAAATTAACATGTTATTCATGTAAAATGTTTTATTATGTGACTTTATTGGGGGGGTTATAGTGATTGGATCAGATTATTGGGGGGGACATAACCCCCCTACCCCCCCCTGCAAATTACGCGCATGCGTGAGGGGGTGGAGTTAGTCGAAGCTTGGCTACCACAGCACGATCTTTCCCGCTTTCTTTCTGGCCTTCCCGGGATTCAGTGAACATGGAGAGAACGGGTCTCTTCTTGGTTCTCCTCTGCTTCTATGTCTGCGCCGCTGAAGGTGAGCTGGGGCTTTATATTAACGACAGCAGTGTATTATAATGTGTTTAATTTTAATGTGGATAAATAATTTTCATTATCAACCAAGTGTTCCTATCGGCACCGAAGTGTCGCTAATGCGGAAGTTCCAACACCACTTTTCTTCGAGGCTTCGAGGAACTTTTTGTTTTCACTGTTTTTATTGTCTAAACTTAATCAGGTCCTTTTATTGATAAATCATCCCTTTAGAATTATAAGGTTTTATCTGACATTTCTGACAAAATTGACTTATTGTCATATTCTTATTCGTTGACCGTTAAATCAACATGTAACATTTTTTTCAAGTATACACAACTCTGGCCGTTTCATTCACAAAACAATAATTTCTATCTCCAAAATCAAGCTTTAACTTGGTATTATAAGCGTCTATTATTTAATATCTCAAAACTGGTCAGAATGCAGACAGAACCTTATAATTCTAAGGGGACAAAAGATTATCTCATATTCACTTAGTAGTTGTATTTCTAAGTGATGTAAAATAATAAAAATGAAGCTGAGAGAAAAAACAGTGACGTTTAAAAGACCAGTGTTGACCAGCTCCAACAACCCCAAAGTTTTTTCACCCCACCCCCAAACGCGCTGCTGAACATGAACTCTGCGTCTTTTTTTCACACACTGATGGAGCAACAATGCGATCAGCTCCACGTCAGTGGAGCCGGTTCAGACCTGATTTCCTCTTTACGAACTCTTCATAGTCTGTCGCTCACAGCGTGCTTTGGGTCAGAGTTTACAAGAAAAATTGAGCTGCAGATCATTTTATCATTTATAATTAGCCCATCTAACGTTAATATGAGCAGGGTGATTAATAATAAATGTTTCAGAGAGCAGGGAGAGTTTTTCTTTAGCTTTAACAACATTCCTAATTGGAGAGAAAACATCTGTTATCATCATTTATTATAAAACTATATATGAACATTACAACTATTAACTTAATAAACCGCTTTGATCTCAGTTTGAGGTCAGTGACCTCAGACTAACAGATCCTAATTTTTTAATCTTGGATTATTTTCTTACAGTTTTGCAGATAATGCGCAGGAATTTATTCTGCACTTTTATTTATTTTATTTTTACCACCCATCACAGGCTCCTTTACCTCAAACACCATTTAACCTGACATGCATGTCTGTGGACTGAGGAGGCCCACTCCACTCCTGGCAAATTCCACACAGAAAGGTCCCAGACAGAGCCAAAGCACTGCAGCACCGTGCTGCTCTATTTCAGATCTCACGTCCCTGTCACGGCACTCTCTGACCTCTGTAGGGTCTGCGTTCCTTATGTGGACCATACACAATCACCCCCGTTCTGTTTTACCACATCACTGTTTCCCGTCTCAGTGGGAACCTGAACAAATGTGGTGCACACACAGTTCTCATGACACCACTGATCCATCAAAAATACGCTCAAACATCACATGTAGAGTTTCCCAGTTTCAAGATTCCTCATCCCGAAACATTTTCCCTGTTTGAGCCACATCGGTGCATCTAAAATCCATCTGATCAAAATTTACCCGGAACAGCCTCGATGCTCAAAAATAATGTCAAAATGTGCGTAAGGGTTAAAAAGCATCTGATTTTAGCTCAAATGATGATGAAATAATTCATCAATGTTGTTTAATTAATGTGGCAGACAGAATAATAACACTAAATCGAAAATAATAAAATGAATTCTTCGTGTCCACAAACAGGAAATAAAGACCATAAACTTTGTGTCTGTTGTGAAGCCACAAACAGCCCGATATGATTTTAATTACTATAAAAAAATGAAAACTTTAAGGAAAAATGATATGCGAAATGAACAAACGCAACGATCTGAAACACCAATAAATGAAAGCCAGCATCAAGCATGATATTAAAATAAAACTTAGTGGGAAAATGTAATAACTGTGCTGAAGCTGAACCAAAGGCAGAGTCTGCTGAGCTGCTAAACAGTTTTCAGCTTACCGTCAGAGGCTGAAGCGCAGCGGTGCTGATGGTGATGAAGGATCCAGTGGGGCCAGCCCCAACGAGAGCCACCGTGTTTTTGGGAACGTTCCCGTAGAGCTGGCGCTGAACACTGGAGCAAACGGAGGGGCGGTGTCACCGCGTCTGATTTGCACCTGCGTCACTCTTCTGGGGGCGTGGCCTGCTGGTGCTTGGTTTCTGCTGAACAATCCGACAGCAGCAGAGTCGACTCCACCCTGATATAATACCTGATCAAATGATTTAGCATGAGAGTTTTTACATGTCTCATTAATGGCAACAAATGGCGAGTAATACTGCTAATTAATACTGCTAATTAATGCTGATGTACCTGAACTTAATGCAAATTTTAGCGGTTATTAGGCTCTATGTGCGGCTCTCTTTGTGAAACAGTATGTTGATCTATCATCTATCAATATAATCCATTTCCTCTGATTTGTATTTCTTCACGATTTGTAATTTGATCCCTCTGGTGAACATCTGTGACATGAGAGGTTCCACCTTTAACTGATGACCCCCCCCCCCCAGCCTTTTTTTCATCATTCACTGTTGGTTGTTAAAATCCAGTCTGCTGTATTATTTAACGACTTTCTGAATTCCTCATTTAGATCTCAGATTTCATTCTGTCTGTTGATAATTGAGCTTGACAAGCTCAATTATCTCTGACTTACACTTAAACGCTGATTATTCTTCTAATTGTACTGCCACCAAATTTCTTAATACTGAAAAATTGTTCAATTAAGTGCAATATGATGACTCATAACAGTGGATACACCCTGGACCTTCTTTTTACTTTTGGCTGGTCCATAAGCTCTTTCTTTCTGTTGATTTACTATCTGACCATAAGTGCATCATTTATGACACAGTTCTGCAACCAGTGCGGTCTTCCAGAGGAGAAACACACACACTTTAATGAGAAATCAGCAGCTAGATTTTTTTAGCTGTCTTCTCCTATTTATCCATCTCAACAGCTGAGTTTTCAACTATCAGTGATTCACTTTAATTAGTTTAATAATCTGAGTACATTAGCTCTTGATATCATAGTCCCTTTATAATCCAGGTTATCTTTGGCTGCTAGCCCCTCACTCTTGGATCAATAATTATATTTTGTCATAGCCAATAATCCTGAAAAGCTCAGTGGAGGTGGAACAATAAAAACCTGCATGTGCACAACCAGCACATGAAGGAGTTATTAACCTCACTCAACCCACTCATAAAAGATGGAAGAGCATCCTACTTCTCTGCCTTCATTTGCAACAATAAGCAGGATCCTAGGTTCCTTTTTTAGCATCATCAACAGACTTCTTACTCCCACTCAGTCTGGTTTCCTTGTTGTATTGTCTCATGAATGTGAATTTTTTTGCTATCAGATCGTAGTTCAACCCTGGAACTAAATGTCTAAGTATCCTGTGGTCTGAGTTTTGCCCAGTTTCCATGACACATGTCCTGGATATAGTTTCTCATATGCATACATCTTCCTGCCCAGTGGATATTTTTCCTCCCAGCATTCTAAATGAGGTTCTACTTGTCATGTCACCCAGGCCTCTCTGTCAGTCTGGCTGCCTGCCAGATTACATCAGCCACTACTTTAAAAAAAAAAAAAAGAAACTCCTTAGATTGCACTTTTTTTGTTTTTAAGGAAATTCCAAATTTCCAAATTTTCATTAATACCTAAAATCTTTGAGAAAGCTGTGGCCCATTATTTACTTGGACTGGTTGAAGGTCATAATAAATGTGATTAATTCCAATCTGTTTTTGACAAAATCATTTTGATAAAAAAAATCAAGATCAAGGTGAATATTTAATTTTAGTTCTGTTTGTTTTTTCTGCAGCCTTTGACACCACTGATCATACCATTCACAGTGACAGATTACAGATCTGGGTTGGTATCTCCAGCACTTTAAAATGGTTTTCATCATACTCATCAGATAGACATTTCAGAATTCATTTAGCAACTACATATTCATCAGTGTCCCTCATATGAGGAGTCCTGCAGGGCTCAATCCTTGGACCAGTTCTTTTTTCTTTGTGCAAGTTAACCCTGGATCAGCTGTTACACAGTTTCAACTTTTCTCTCAAGCCAAACAGCCTCTCCTACCTCAGTGAATGCTTTACTGCCATTAATTAAAATGTGGATGTCTTCACATTTCTTCCATCTCCGTTCTGGCAAACCTGAAGTTATTGTGTTCTTCCCCAATAACTTCTCTAAGGAGGTCATCAGCCTTCTTTCGAGCAGCATGAAATGATCACATGGGGTGGCTGTGGCTTGGGAAGTAGAGCAGGTCACCTATTAATCAGAAGGTTGGTTCATTTACCATTTTACCATCTGATGAACGTTGGTGTTACTTTTGGCTAAAAATGTAACTTTGAATCTCCCTTCATTTAAGAAACAAAGCTAAAATCAGATATTTACTGACTCCCAAAGATATGGAACTACTAGATGACACTTCATTTTCCCCCGTCTCACCGACTGTAACTCATTTTCTACGTGTATCTCTCAGTCCTCTTTCACCTGTCTCCAGGTTGTTCAGAATGCAGCAACCAGGGTGCTAACAAGAACTAGATGGCATCCCAACATCACCTTTATGTGTTCCTTCACTGGCCTGCAGTGAAATTCAGAATTCATTTAAAAATGTTATTAATAACATATAAAGCCCCACATTTATTTCTGTAGGTTGAGACATAAGAATGTGATCACTGCTTCAGTGAAAGGTAACTCAAAGTGTAGAATGGTTGCTCCTGTAATGCTATGATAATACCAAGCATGCACCTTTGGTTGGGCTGTTGACATGCAGAATGGAAAAAGTGGTTTTAATCTTCTTTGCATTGATGGGAATGAACAGGGAAGTGTGTCACATTTCGTGACAGGGCTGCTCCATCACACAATGGAACACTGTGACCACACCTTGCTTAGACTGATTTAAATTTCTAATGTCAGTCTATTCAAATATTATATTTGGATGAGCTCTGTGCCCAGGAGCCCAGGTGTATGTGTCTTGTGGAAGAGGGGGTGGATGATTTAAATCAGGCAGAGAGCAGCTAAAAGAAAAAACAAAACAAAATGTGAGGCAACCAAGGAGTAAGTAAAAAGCATGCCATTTATTAAAAACAACAAAATAAAATGAACACAAGGTGAGCTTGAAGTCCAGCAAATCATCATGCACACATTTCAGTTTTCCCTATGGCTGCTGCCACACACAGTTCTCTGTATCCTTCACCATGACATGAAGTCCATTGTTGTTTTCTCCCATGGCCATCGCTGCATCAGCTCTGCTGGTTCTCCTCTTTCTCTTGGGTCAGCTCCATTCCCTCCATTCCCATGCTGTTCCGGTTTTCTCTCCAGCTCCCAAACAATAAAAGCATGCAATACAAAAATTGAAAAACATGCACATATAAAACCAAATAAAACCTACAAGACATTAAAATTCTGCCACATCACATATGCACATTATGAAGCAAACGTTGCTGCAGGTCCTCTGTGTTAGATACAAAAATCAAACAGATGTCAGACCCAGTCTGCATATCAGTAATTTGCTGGTTATAGAACAGAAAATGAAACATTCAGTAAAGCTGAGAGTGCCTGTTTGTGACTAAGAAGTGTCTTCTTAGACATCTGTTGTTGGTGTGATTGTGTTTGAAGCGCAGTCTGAAATGCTTCTCCCTGATTAATCCCCTCTGACTCATAGGATGATCATCATAGACAAGATGGACTTCATGTTTTAATTAATATGGACACTAACCTGCTCATAAGACCACCAGGAAACTGTAGAGGTCACTGCAGCTTCCTATAGAGGCCTTTACAACTGCTAGTCCCCCCCCCCTGCTGGTAATTAAAAATAATGCAGCTGTGAAGCTTCGTTTGTCAGACCTGAAGCTAGACCAAACTTTTATGCTGCCTGTGCCCTGAAATCATTAGTGACAGTCACCATATAAAAAGAGCACGCTTTCCAGACTCTGACTGTCTCACCTCCACTGCTTTTGTATGTGTGTAACATCCAGCAGTAAACGTGCATCTGTTTGGTCACTTCACATCTGTTAAAAATAATCTGTAGTCTAATATTACAGGCATGAGTGGCTATTTTTGATAATACAGTGACAAAAACGTGCATCTCTTACATGATGAAGTTGAGGAGTACACAGGAACAGAGGAGGACGCTCAAAGTTCCCCACCTTCCGGCTTAATAACACAAACACTTGCAGATGAAGTTATTGGTTTAATACTTGACCAACTAAATAATTTGTACTCTTCTTCAAAAACAGCACAGCGCACAAAAGATAAAAAAGAGGTGGCAGGCCCCCAGCATCCCTGGACACTGGCTGAAATGATTGCTGCTGAGGCTGGGACAGCAATCAATGAAAACCTGGAGCAGTGCACAGAGGCGGAGCCTGAGGCAGGTCCAGCTTCTGCTCCCACAGATGAACCCACCTCTTGTGGGAGTTCAGCAGACCAGGAACTCGCACAAAATTTGGACTCATTAGCTGAGATCATTTCCAATCACCTCATGATCTATCTCTTTGCAAAGGTCATGTCAAAGTGTAGGCATTCTGGAACAACTTCTGTCATAAGAGTCAGTGACACCGTCAACAGTCTGACAGAGGTGATTACACCAGTTGTAAAGGTGGAAATCACAAAGGCCCAATCTGTGACAGAGCTCGAAAAGAACATATGTCAATTCGCCAAGGCCGTGACAAAAGGCGTCATGAAGGAGTTCAGATCTCCAGACCACCTCTTGGAAGCTGCTCTGACTGCAGAAGATTCATCTTTTAAAGTGGCTCTCCTGAAGCACCTGGAAATCAATCTTGGTGTCTTCCTCAAGCCTAGAAAGAAGTCCAAAGTTTCCAGGTTCTTTTCAGCAGTGGGAAAAGCTTTGACAAAGCCCTGCAGGTGCTGCTGTAAGGGCAGCAGTGATGACTAAATTATTATCTTGACTTCATCTCGTCTCCCCGTGTTCTTTCCCCCAACCAGCCGTGGCAGTCGGCCGCCCCTGTGAGCCTGCTTCTGCCAGAGGTTTCTTCCTGTTCAACGGGAGTTTTTCCTCTCCACCGTCGCCTAGTGCTTGCTCACAGGGCATCACCTAAATGTTGGGGGAATTCTTGCTAACACACCAGGGTCCTTACATTACATCAGAAAGCACCCTGAGGAGACCTTTGTTGGGATTTGATGCTAGAAAAATGATCTTGATTTGAACACAATTTTAAGAACATTTAATATGGCATCAAATCAAAACAAAAACAGATGAAGCCTACTTAAATCATATTTATACCTACTTAAATCATATTTGTACCATCAAATAAAAGAAATTAAAAATTCTAGTTTCTGTTGTGTTTTCCTGTGTTATAAATGAATTGTACTTTGGGAATCGCACTGTTGCAGTACTGGGCAGAAAAACAGAAAATGGGGCAGAGACTACATCATTACACAAGCAATAAGTTTTGGAGAAGCATTAGATCTAATAAATATGAGCATTTTATTATGGTTTGGATTGAAAACTATTGAGAAAAAAATTTTAAATTGTGCATTTTGTGAATATGTTTTGAGAAAAAAGTCAAAATGTGCAGATTAAAGTGGTTTTGAGTCAAACAACTGCCACGTGACGTCTGCTATACCCTCTGCAGAACGTCATGTAGATGAGCTGATGAAACTATACTTCAGAATGGGGTTTGGTAACAAGGAAATCATTTCTCTTTTAGCACATAAACAGCATGTAGTGATAAGTATGAGGATGTTAAAGAGATGGAGCAGAAAGGTGCCCAGATAGCAAAGTGACTCTGACAGAAAGAGGTCAGGATGTCCTCAGGATCAGCAGAGCTTCACTTGATTTGAACTCCTTTCACAACGTTTTCCAGCCTCCTCCAGAGCAACATGTGGAACGTTCTCACCGGCACACTGACAGCTGCAGAAACTCGCCGCTCGGTCGTTTTTAGTTCAATGTTAAAGAGTTAAAGTGGATTTATATTAACAGTAACTCTGCTGTAGCCGTCAGAGAGCCATCATCTATCAGTGAAGGCTGATCTTAGATCAGATTATAAATCACTGGACCATGAAAGCAAAGCTGATGTTTTTGTCTGGAAATCTTCTTCTGTATCCAGAAATAATGAAATCCTCAATACAAAGTGAGCTGGTTGCAGCCCGTCAGTGCGATGTTTACTGAACAATGACTTCAAAAAGGAAATGGTCATAAACTGTGGCAAAAACTTTATTCATCTAAAAACACTTTAACAACAGTTCAAGACATTCACACATCACTTTTAGGCAATTAATCATTATTTACATCTCAGATGAACCAAACCAAAGAAAACCAGTCAGACTGTCTTAAATCCAAGTTTTGGAGTTATAAAAACATCCTCATACATCCACCCACCCCACAGAAAGAGTGTAAATGTGTGGGAACCACTGAGAACTGCTGTTTGCATCTTTGGACATACATCTCTGCTTCATCTGTGAGTCCAGTTTTTAGGAAATGTCAGAGTTTCACATGTCTAACAAGAAGCTCTGGCACCATGAAGTCCTCCATCCAGATCTGTTTGTGTCTGTGGAGCAGCAGCAGCATCTTCTTGCACAGGGACAGCAGCATACCTTCTTCTATCTGCTGCAGGCTGAAGGCTTTAGGATGTGTTCAGGGGCAGCCCGGGAAACTCAACTCTGCATCTGTAATCACACAAGCAGCAACACTTCAATGAACTTACACTGAACACATCATTTTATAGTGCTAGTGTCAGCAATCTGATATAGGGCTGCAACTATCAATTATTTTAGTTACTCGAGGAATCCTTGCAGCCCTAGTCTAACATACAAGAATAGGTACAAATGCATAAACCTTCCATCCATGCATAAATATAATAATACTTAAAAATTTGCTTATTTAACAATTTACTTGAACCGTTTCTGTGTGTTTGAGGTCTCAGCTCTGACTTTTTGTGGAGAATTATCTGGTGCAATGTTCCAGGTTGACCTCATGGTGGCAGTGTTGTCTCACTGTTTCTATGGCTGCGCCCTTATTCACCGTGAAACACACATTTTAGTTCAGACATCTCTTCATGTTACCTTTGTGCTCTTAGTGAGACTAAAAAATACCAAAGGTCAGCATGAAGCCTGTGATTCCTGGCTACACCCTCTGAGCTCCATCACTGTCTTTATAGAGTCACAGGAAAATCAGACCAAGGACGAGTTTATGAGGAACATCCACAATGTGGTATTTTGTCCTTTTTATGATCCCTGTATGCTGCTAATCTCTGCACAGACACCAGGACTGTTAATAACTATAGGGGTCACATACACTGGATTGATGAACCCTGTGAGCTTTAGGTCAGTAGTTTGGGGATGAGGCCTGTTATAGTTACTTTCATATTACGGCTGGGGCCTCCGATTCACTTATGCACACATTTTTGTTCACATGATATCGTATCACCTCATATTATGTTTTAGTTTACTTTATGACTGTGTACCATGCACCTGAAGCGTGACTCAGCAGACCAACCTCTGTTTGGATACTGCGAATCATTATGGGGTAAATTCTAATTAAGTGGGTTCTGCTTCAAAGTGGTGGTGTACTGAAGGCCTTTTAATTATTTCCTATGCCTTTTACAACAGGACACTGGTCCCAGTCACAGTCCAGACCTCAACCTGACTAAAATGCTGTGCTGGGATCTAAAGAAAGCTGTGCATTAACAAATGCCTGCAAACTTCCATGAACTGAAGCAATGCTGTAAAGGAGAGCATTCCTCCACAACCGTGTGACACTGAAAGTCACACAGCAAACAGTTACTTACAGTTACTGCTGCCAAAGCTCCTTCTACAAGCTCCTGAATCACGGGCTGTGTTAGCTGTTGTCGCTGAGACCTGTCAAAAATCTCACAGCCTCTTAACCTGCTTGCAGTCTGAAATTGTTTTCAACCTGATTGTTGCTAAAGCACAACAGAGCAGCCTTTTACTGTTAGTGTCCCTTTGGTCACAGCTGACCAAGACAGTCTTCCAGCTGAAAGGCTGACAGGTGCATTTGAGTGATATCTCATTCAAATGTTGACTAGAAATCTTGATAATGTCATATCTTCGAAAGTCTATGAGAGATTTATTCCATTGCATGAAGTATCACGGGCATGATGTAAATTAACCCACACTGAAAACCATGACATAGTGATTAAGCTTATGGTCGGTCGGGGCTGTGATGGTCGGTCGGGGCCGTGAGCGTTGGGCGGGGTCGTGACGGTCGGTCGGGGCCGTGAGCGTCGGTTATAATGTAAATAAGTTCACACTGAAAAGTACTGAGTGATCACAATGAAACTGTTCACATGTTTCCTGTTTCTATATCTGTCTACTGTAGAAACTCAGAATGTGCAAGTTCAAAATATGAGAGCTACTCCTAATGAGGACATTCTACCATCTCGATTGCCATCTGACAGGGTAACTGATACTCCTGGCCAGGGCTGTGACTGTCGGTTGGGGCGCTCACAGCCCCGACCGACCATAAGCTTAATCGCTATCTCATGGTTTTCAGTGTGGGTTCATTTAATCATCCCTGTGATACTTCACTCAGTGGAATAAATCTCTCATAGACTTTCGAAGATATGTCTTTGTCTTTGCATAAGATCATGAGCTTGACTGATGATGATGATGATGATGATGATGATGATGTCACGTGACAGTGATCGGAGAAAGGGAGAGCTCTGTCGGAGGAAAGGAGAGCTCGGTCTGAGGAAAGGAGAGCTCGGTTGGATGAGTGAGCTGGCCACATATAAATAAAGCTCTGCTGGAGAATCAGAGCTCAGTAACAGGAAAGGAGAGCTTGTCAGATATACATACAGGTCTGTCGGAGGAAAAGAAAGCTCCAGTCAAGAAATTTCTTCCAACCAGACCTCATGATATGGCTGTACAAAAGGGCACTGGTTTCCTAGACTAATAAGAGTGTGAGCAGCGTCTACGTGGTGGATGAAGTGTACCTGGACTACTTTTCTTCTAGAGAATCACTGTTCACCTCCATCTATTATTCTTCCAGGATCATGGGACCTATTCAATTCACTGTGACAGATCGACCGCCTTGGTACGAGACCGAAGGTGATGATGAATCATTCACATGCAATGAGACACAAGGATTGTTTGATAGAGTGATCCAGATGATGACTGAAAATCACAATATATTGAAGAATACTGCAAAGTGTTACCAGCCAAAAACTGTACACAAACTGGTCAGGGATATGGTGATCAAGGACGCTGGACAAATCAAACAAAACCCTTCGAGGTCATTGCTTCTGGCGTTGATGGACATAGTAGACATACATGGTAGTGTTGAAGTTGAATGTATGTCACATAATGAAAAGGCCGGCATGAAGCAACTGCTGTTGTCAGCAGGGAACTATACTCTTTACTATATAACAAGAGAAAATTTGAACTGTAATGGTGTCAAGATCATTCCTGTAGCTACACACTTTTCTCATCCCAAAGACCTGCGTTTCTGCGACAGGACGAGGTCCATGTTGGGGACATATACAGTGAACATCACAGATACTACTGCATCCTACTTTATGCAGCAGGTTCTATATGTTCCCTGCTCTGATAGTCTGAAATTATTGAAAGAGATCACTGGTGATAAATCAGAGTTTTGGGACATGTCACTTGAGGTCCCCACTCACCCAGAAGCCCTAACACCATCCTTCCTACAGATCCAACCAGGTCAGTTACTGCGATCCGAAGGACGGACCTCAAGTGGACCAGGCCACAGTGGTGTACCATCACACATTGACCTGATCAAGCCTATGTGCTGTGTCTTTGACAAGTCATCGACCGAGGTGATCCACGGTAAACGTGAGGGCAACATGGATTGCTTTTGCTGACGATCACATATGGCAAGATATGATTGATTTTAAATGTGACAGAGGTGTCAATAGAACCGTGTATTTCAGACGGAATGATAAAATACTACAGGGAACTATGAGTAACTTGTTACCTGTTGTACATTTGAGAAAGGAACACATCGGCAAGTCTACTCTATACATATCCACCACTGTGAGTTTCTGCAGGGCGCTGAAGTATTCTTGTCTCAAGGGTAATAGTACATTATCTAAATGTTGCACAACTCTGAAAGAACTTGTTAGCAGAAAAACCTTCTTGATTGGCCCTGAGATTCATCAAGACATACAGAAACTTGCACTCACAGCATTTGTGCATCATGTGAGTCAGAGCCAAAGCAGCTGGTGTACCTACACACCAAAGTATTTTGACAGTGCAATCAAAGATCCTATCATGGTTGAGATCATTGACCTAGTTACTCCACTGTCCCTGGAATAAAGTAGAGGAATATGTCAACTTATATAAGCGTTACTCTTCTGACAAAGCATTTCAAGGGCAGGTGAACAGAACCACTGCTTGTGCTATAGAAGCACAAATGCTAGATGTCTGGCAGTCACTAGTTGGCCAAGTGAAGACATACACAGCTACTAGATACGGTGACAAGTCCACAACGAAGGCGCAGATCGACAAGTTGTTTGAATTTAAAGTTGTTTGACTTTCACAATGCACCAACGGTCCAGAAGTAGTGGCAGAGTCTGGTCAAGCATGAAACTAGTGAAAAGGTAGTTGAAATGTTGAAAACTTTAATTAAAACTGATTTTGAAAAAGTCTAAACTGTGAGATGTTTCTTTGTCTCCAAGGATGTAGGAAATTAGAAAGAAAATACATTTGATGACGCTTATTTTTCTTGGTCCCAGGAGGAGATTACAGATGATTTGTCTGTGTCAACCTGACTGACCTTTGACCTCTGTTGCTCATGAGTACCATATATGACTCCTATGATGTTTTACTGTTACACTGTTTGGAGACGCCCCCATGACCCTTCAAAGACCAACAGGTGTCTGTCTCTATGGGACCTGAGACAAATGTGGTGAGAACACAGCGTTCTCACCACAGTGTCACGGTCCCCCCCCCACACAGACATGTACAGCTTCAAGATTCCCTGAAACCACCGTTTCTCTTTATTTGACCCACACTGGTGGATCAAAGGGTCAGAGGTCAAATTTGACCCATACAGTATGAAAGCATTAAGCTATTTTAGCTCATTTCTGTTGATGTCACAGCAACATATAAACAGCATGTGTGTTTGTGTCCCTGCTGAGCAGCTAACTGTACCAACATTAGCAGGTATCTGTGTCTGTGTGATGCTCCCGTACAGTCTGTGGATGAGTTTTTAATGTTCTGCACATTTATCACACAAACACGATTCAGATCATGAAGCAAATCAACTACCGGAGCAGAACTCAGGAGAACCTGGAAATAATGGATCAGCAGGACTGCACTGAGGTTGGAGCTGCACCAACATGAACTCCTTCAAATTCACTGCAGCAGAAAGCAACACGAGCAGGAACTGAACCATCAAAGAACCACAAACACACAGAAACAGACCAATCCAGTGATGATTTTCACATTTAGTCTCTCTTTTTCTTACTGTTACACCCACGACAGGTCAATTGCAAAGAAAAACAATAAGACTCTATTCAATGACAACTTGTTTTTCATTTAAAAGCAAATCTTTAGCTCATAATGTTTATTTCAAAAGTAAAAATGTCAGGTCACTTCTAAATCCACACAATCTATCCAGGGGCAACTTCACTACAAATCAATAAGAACACACTAGGTGGGCAAACCCCTTCAAGAGTCGTTTAAATCTAATTGGAATCACTGCAACCCATAAAAAAAAAAAAATGTACACATGCATGCAAAAACCTGGCACTAAACTGGCAGAATGGAAATGGACCAAAGGAAAAGCTAAGTTTTGATTGAAATAGAAGTACAAAATGAAAATAAACAAAAAAAACAATAAAGAAGAAAAGAAACTAGTCCACTCCCTGGGCAACCCCCATATCTTTTTGCCCGCACCAGCTCACTTGCCGGGGTGGACTAGACAAATAAATACACTGGCAAAGAAAAACAAAATAAATCACCAAAATCAATTATCCACTGCAAGAGCAGCAAAAACATCCAAACTTTTTATTTTTTCCAGCGCTGGTAAGAAACAAAGCCGACTGAGCCCAAAGACAGCTGTGTGGTTACCACAATAAACACAGACTCTTTTCTCAGTGTTTTATATTTTATAAATTGGTTTATTGTGTGTTCCACTGAATTACTAAGCAGCTGAAACAGCCTCACGAATGTTAACAGAGAGAAAATAGTGTTTGTTGAAGTGCTCTGTTCACTGCAGCTCGCCGTCTTTAACGGTCTCCTTGTTTCTCCAAAACACGTGCTGATCATAATTATTGATACTCAGGTATAATCAGGAGCTTAGTTTGGATTTGTGCAGAGCGCGTCTGTGTCGTTGTTTCATCAAGCAGCTTTACCAAGACACGGCAACAAACAAATTGGCCAGCAGGTGTCACTGTGCAGCTGGGTTTCAGATTGTTTCGAAGCTTCGATGCAATTCAGGGACAAATGCTTCGAACGCTTCAGTGTTTCACAAAGCCTCGTTTTGCCCATGACTACCTCTATTGACTATGAGCTGCTTCAACTTCCAACAGGGCACAGGTCTGAACTTAAGCAATATGTAAATACACAATTTCAGACACTTCTGTAAAAAAAAAAAAAGACTTAAAACCTACCACTATTCATGCCCAAAATTATGCCACTCACATGGAGTGAGGCGTGCACTTGCCTCACTCCACTGGCCTGGTCCCACTCACAAAACACACCTGTTTCTACTTGCAGTTGATTGTATATATACACCCCTGAAAACACTAATTAAAGGCACCTCCCGTTCTTCCCTCCAATACAAACTGCCACATTACATTTGGCATAATAAAAAAAACAAACAAAAGGCTTTTTAAATAAATCCATCATCAAGGCTCAGAGTGAAATCAGGGCTCATTGGTGCTGGATGGCGTCTGTCCTCGGGTCATCTGTGTGTCTCTGTGTTGCAGCAGCAGACTCAGAGCTCATGTGGAAAAAGCTCTGAGACATTTCAAACAGTCTGCTGTTCAGCAGGAGGATGGGATGGATCCTGACTCTGCTCTTCTTTATGTTTCCTGTGGATCCACAAAGCAACAGCAGCAACAACAAGTACAGCACAGAGTGACACACTCGCTATCAGTGCAGCACGGCCTCTGCTGACTCCACCCTCCTTCCCTCCACCCTCTCTGAGTCCTCCTGGTGGACCTTCAGGGACACTCAGGTGTGAGCTGTGAGCTGTCAGGCTGATGATGCAGATGGGTTTCCATGAGCGTGTTTCTTCCATGAAGACGCGACACTCGTATGTCATTAACGGTCACATCCTTCACAGTCAGAGACACGTCTCCATCCGTCATCCGTCCGTCCCGCAGATCCACCCGCTTCTTAAAAGCTGGATGCTGGTTGGCTGGATCAAAGTGCCCGTCCCGGTGTAACAGGACATATTCTTGTCCCAGGTCAGCTCGGCTCCAGTTCACATTAATGTTGCTGATGTTTGGAGCTCGGCACGGCAGAGTGACCTTCTGTCCACACTCAGCTGGGATGTTTTTCTGGACTGAAAGAGGAAGCAGCACAGAGCAGAGAGGTCACACAGGTCAAAGGGCAACCGATCAATAACTGTTTGAAGTTTTAGTGAATTAAAGTTGACCAAAACAACACTGATTAGGATTTTTGGTATTTGGTGGACTTCTGTTTATGATGTTGAGTCAAACTTTTATTATTGCCTAAGTTAATCGTGTGCATCAGTGACCTAAAATAATAAGTTTAAAACTAGAACTGTTGTCTCTGCTGTGAACGTCTCCAACCAAGACCATCAACCCCCAAAGGTGGAGTTTTTCCTCCTTTAAAAGTGGAACATTTCACAGACTGCAGTGAGACGGCCACACATAGAGCCTGATGAGCCCTGAAAGCGTCTTTAAGTTCAGTTACAGTTACCTCACTGAGTATTATTACTCCTGATCTGTCCCCATTAATACAACATGTAAAACTCTCATACTGCATTATTAGATCGGCTCTGCTGCCGTGGAGCTGTTCAGGCTGTTGCTCCGCATGTGTCACAGTCTGAATGAACGCTGAGCTCACCTTCAGCGGCACAAACCAGGAAGCAGACGCAGACCACGCCCCGGAGGAGTGACGCAGCAGTTGTTGTAGCCATTCTCGCTGAGAGCAAACCGAGGGAGGTGTCTCCTCCATAATTTCGCACCAGCGTTTAAACAGCGAAATCTCGAGTAACATTTCGGAAAGCCTTCATTCCGGGTTTTAGCTGCGGAGCGGAAACAGTTTGTTTTATTTTTAATTTCTTTAATCTGACCTCACACATGCACTGCTTCGTGTCCATGTGCAGAAATAAATATCTTCCTTATTTAAAGGATGATAAAATCCACACTTTAACGTTGAAGGGTTGGCGGAGTCTTAAAGTGATCGATCTTTTTCTCCACACATCATTAGTATTACTTTACAGAAATGATAAAATAAGCAAACTGCAGCGTGAAAATGTCATTAAAACGAACTGTTATAATTTAGACAACAAAAGCTGTGAAAACCAAAAGGTCAGCCTACGGTAACAGAAACGGACTGAAGAGGAACGGAGAGCTGCAGACACTAATAATAATAATAATAATAATAATAGGTGCAGTGCTATCCTGTGTATTTGTATAAAACCACATTTAAAATGATCATCACGGAATCATTTAATCAGCTTTGACTCGGCTCTGCTGACGCGGAGCTGTTCAGGTGTTGCTCACCTGTATCAGAGTCTGAATGACCGCGGAGTTCACCTTCAGCGGCAGAAACCAGGAAGCAGACGCAGACCACGCCCCCGAAAACCGACGCAGGTGTAAATGTAGCCATTCTTGCTGCGAGTTAACCAGGAGCCGCGTCTCCTCCATCCTTATTCACCAATCTTCGATTAACTCAGTGCGTTTTTGAGCAGGTAAGCTGTCACCTTCGGACAGAAACAGGTGCTCTTCTGTTTTGTCGCAGCCTATGAAAACACTGAGAGCACCGACGGTCTCAAAGCTCTGCGGAGGCGTTTTCGATCCGGTACAGCGGAGAATCTTAAACACCATTATTGTGTTTTTAAAATAAGATTTTAATATAATACAGTTTTTATTTCACTTTATTTCCACATTAAGTTTGCTCGTTTCACTTTTTTCCCCTAATAGTATTCGGGATTAGTTTTACTGCAATGAAAATCATATTAGGCTGCTTGTGGGCTCAAATTAGAGACATAACCGCGAATTCTCCAGTTATTTGACTTTCTGGATATTGATTATATTTTTTCTTCATGTTACTGTAAACTAAGTCCCCCTTTCTTTGTTTTTTAGGCTAATTTTAACAGTTTTCTTTTGTGCGTTTTCTACCGTTTTATGTTCACTTTCACAAACACAACTTTCCCTCTGACCTCTCATATGAACTGATTCACGTTCTTCTTTTAATGTGAAACTTTGTTTAAAGTGCTCAGACATTAATACTTTTCTGCAAACTCAACATGAAAAAAATAAACCTAAGCGTGAAAGTCATCACTTCATTGTTGCAGCCATGCTTTGTTTAAACAGTTCACAGAGGAGAGGTGACTCAGCTGGATCAGAGGGAGCTGAAGCTGGACTGACATTAAAAGCCTGTTTGAACCAATGAATCAAGTCCAGCTTTGAACCCACAGCAGACACTCTGGGAGGAGAGACTTTAATCTGCTCATTTCGTTGACAGCTTCAAGACGTTTTTTTTTTTTTTTGATCAAGAACAATAAAGCAAGAATATTTTGGCAGAAACTGAGAGGAGGCTGAGGTTCACAGAGACAGAGGAGAGGAGGTTAATTTGTATGCTAGTTATTTTTGGGAGCAGTCCTATTTGAGCCATGATATGTCCTGAGTCAGAGGAGCACAGCTGATCCTCCCGAGCTTTGCTCCAAGCAACCGTGGGTGGAAAATCACATCAACAGTCACAGAGATTCTAATTAATCTTTATTGCACTTTATGAAAACAGTCTTAAGGATATTATGTTTCATAGGCTTTAATGTATCAGGAACAATCAGGCTCATCAGTTATGTGTTGACTTGAGCAACATCTGTCAGTTAATGACCTTCAAGGAAAAGAAGAAAAACGAATGAGGTTACATGACTGCATTCACAATATCATTGTTCTGTCATTTTTTAAATTTATATGTTTTATATATATTTATAAACCATTACTATCGGTTTAATTTGTTTCTTGCGTCATGATGTTAATTTAAAAACACTCATTTAAAACCCCTGGCCCAGATGTTGGCCTAAATGATGGCATTTTGATGGTCGGAGTCTCAGAGTGACTGTGATCAGTGCTGGCAGCAGCTGATCCTGTTCATCCAGTTCCAGAAAACGCAAAGAAACACCAGGGGGCGCTCTCTGCAGCAGGCGGTAAAGTCGTACTGTGCTGCTGTCATATGACAGGTCATAACCTGCTCAAAGTTTGACCACTCATGTGCAATCAGATCAGTTAATATAGCTCATAATCTTGATTTAGAGAGTTCATATAGATGTTGATGTAAGGTTCTGTTATCTGATCATTACTTCTACACTCAGCTGATTTATCATGACTGTCAGAACCTGGTCAGAGGTCCGCTTGACTCTCATGTTTCAGAGGGAAATGTTGGAAATTTAACAATCATCCCTCAAGAGCAAACACTGCCTCTCCATGAGGAAGGACCCAGCAGGAGGCCATGCTTATAAATGCTTGTAATATTCCTGCTGAGATTATCACTGCTGTCATGTGATAATCTCAGGATGTGATCACAGAGGAGACAGTCACTGTGACTGTGTCCATGCAGGTGGACGTTACTTCATGTAGTTTGATATAAGTGGAATAAAAGAAGCTCAAATGAAACAAAAGAGAACAGTGCTGTTGGTTGGTCATATTTTCTTGACATTTATTCATGGTTTTGAAAAAATAGATCCAAAATAAAAGCTTTAAAAAGGTTTTAGAGCTGTGATGCAGCTGTTAGAAATGATGCTGTGATGTCTTTTACAAGAGCGACCCGGCCAGGACAGCAGCTCAAACTCAGTAACATCTGAAAATACTACAAATACAACATACAATATAAATCACTGCAATACACAATATATTGTTAAATGTTCTCTGTAGATTGTATCTGATCTCTGCTGCAGCACATTCATTGTTACTTCTCTCACTTCATTTTTTATTTATTATTTCATTCAATCAACATATAAATAATTCTTATAATAACCAAAAGAAAAGATCATGAATGAAAAAGAGCAGAGAGAAGTATAAACTTATATCTGCCCCTCATTCACACACACAAAAACAAAAATAAATAAATTTCAGCATACACAACAAAAAATAGATCTTATTCAATACCATATCCTTTCATCATCATAATTTTCAGTTTTCTTTTAAATATAGAAAGAGATTGAGATTGTTTGATCTCACTGTCAAGATTGTTCCATAAATTGACACCTTTAACTGAAATACATCTTTCCATTGTCATCGTTCTAAATCTTTTTTTTCAGTTCCTTTTCAATTATATTGACTTTCTCTTCTCACAAATCTATGTTGAATATTGATTGATAGCATTTTTGTTTTTGATATTTTAACTTTAATAGAGTTTATATAAGCTTCCCATGGCAAATGTTTATCTATAAGAATACCCCAAAATTTAACTTTTGTTTTTTGTATTTCAACTTCTTCAACATATGATTGAGCATCAATACTTTTTTTACTAGTACAAAATATCATAAACTTTGCTTTATCAATATTTGAAGATAATCTATTACCATCAAACCAGCTTTTGATTTTTATAAATTTATTTCCAACCACATCCAACACTTGTTTAATATTTTCTCCTGAATAAAATAAAGTTGTATCATCCGCAAATAAAATACACTTCAGAAATTGGTGTCTGAATGTGTAAAAATGTTCATTTTAAATTCATTTTTAATGATGTTCTTACTGCTGATTCTCATGATGATGTGCGCTAGCTGTTCTGCCTTTTTCACAAGTTTATGACATTTCAGGAAAATTTTAAAAAAATTATTAAAAATCTACCAGAGTGAAGATGAAACAATGTCTTCTGAGTTTAATAAAGCTTTCTGGATTTCTCTCACATGGTTTGAATGTCAGCTGTCAAACTAATGCAAACTGTAATCTCCAGTTTTGATAGTGATCTTAAATTCGATGGCCAGGTTAGGGTTCAGTCCTGCTTTTATCATCTTAGGCAGCTGGCAAAGATTAGACCAATTCTTTTAAAACAACAGTCTGAAACAGTAATTCGTGCCTTTATTACACCTTGGCTCGATTACTGGAATTTAACTTTACCTTGGAGTTAGTCGGTCCTCCCTCAAGCGTCTCCAGCTGGTCCAGAATGCTGCTGCTTGGAGCCAGGAGGAGGGAGCACTTCACTCCTATCCTGGCTCCACTACACTGGCTGCCAGTGCATTTTAGGCTTCAGTTTCAGATTCTCTTCTTTGTTTTAACATGTTTACATGGTCTTGCTCCATCTTATCTCTGTGAGCTGCTTAACCCATACCTTCCTGCTCGCTGCCTCAGGTCAGCTGATCAGCTGTTCCTGGAGGTACCGAGGTCGAAGCTGAAGCTCAGACAGAGCTTTTAGTGTTGCTGCTCCCAAATTATGGAGTGATCTGCCGTTACGTATTAGAAGTGCCCCTTTATTGTCTACTTTTAAAACCCTTCTTAAGACATATTTTTAATCTTTGGCTTTTAATACATGTTGAGACTTTGCTTTTATTCCTGTTTGTGTTTCATTTGTTTTTATTGTTGTCCTTGTTCTCTTGTTTTGAAGTGTATTGGTTACTTATTTGTATCTGTTCAGTTGTTGTTTTTAAAGTGCTTTATGAATAAAGTAGTAGCAGTAAAATTTTACTGTTGCTTCAATGTGACTTTTTATATGTTTGTGATATTTGTTAGTTTAACTTTAATTAGTGATGTTACGTCTTGCACCAAAGCCCTGAGACCTGTGCCGAGCAAAGTGGGCGTGTCCAAATGAAGCCCGAGTCGAGGACCGTTTCAGAATTTCACGTGACAAAAGTCAAACAAAGCATTATTTTCTGAAATCACGTGACTTCCTCATTACGTGACTCGAGTTGCTGAGAAAGCAGCGAGAACAAGAGGAAGTGTTCTTGGTGAAGGCTGCTGTCCGTTCTTCTCTGTGGGGGTGGGGGGTCCTGCGCCATGCGTTTGCTGGGAAGCAGAAGGTCGCCGGTTCGATCCCAGCTCGGGACAAGAATGTCAGCTAAAGTTAGCGTGGGAAAAGAAGGAAAGATAAAGCCTGCTGCTGTTAAAGAACGGAGTTTATCAAACCGTATGATATCTTTGTGCAACTGTCTTTCACAGTCATAGTGTACATATGTTTATTAATGCAATTTGCACTACTCTCCTGCAGAATGTCAGTCTATTACTTTTCTTTACTTAGATTTTAATATTTTTATTTTGTTCCGTCACTATTATATATAATTTATAGTTTGAGAAGCAAGGTAAGAAATCCCTTTATTAGTCCCACGATGGGGAAATTGAGTGTAGCATCAGCAAAGGTATAGCACAGAGGATAAACAGTAATGAGGTTACTATAAAATAAAAAGTATAAAAGGTAAAGAGTAGAATCTGTATAAACAATATGTACCCGTATAAATAATATGTACATAAAGGAGGGCAGAACATACTATATGAAGATTATATTACAAATGGATTGCTGTATTTCACCTGTTTATTGCACTAAATAAATAGCGAGCCTGTTTGAAATGAGGTATATTGTACAGTTACAGTGACCACAGCAGACCACGTCTGTGTCTGAGAGCAGTGCTGGTTAAAGAGCGTGACTGCTGCAGGCAGGAAGGACCTGCGATGGCGCTGCCTCAGACATTTGGGGTGCAGCAGCCTCTCGCTGACCGAGCTCGTCACAGCTGTCAGTGTCACATGTGGGGTGGGAGTCATTGGACAACATGGAGCACAGCCTTGCTGTCGTCCTCCTCCTCTCCATCACCACCTCCACAGTGTCCTGGGAGCAGCCAGGACAGAGCTGACCACCTCTCTTCCTGTCAGCAGCTGTAGTGCTGCAGCTGATACTACAACAGAGTCATAAAGTTTTCAGGAGTGCCCCCTGCACCCCAAACGACCTCAGTCTCCTGTCTGCTGAGCAGGTAGTCTGCTCTGGCCTTTCTCATAAAGTGCAGTGGTGTCCGACCGGTCCGGTTTATCGTTCAGGTGAACACCCAGGTAGAGTTGGCACTTTTACTCTCATTTTGATGTTTATTTATTGCAGATTGAACTGTTCTCTTGCTGCCGTAACACAACAATGTCCTTTGTGGGATCAGTTAAGCAGCCATCCATCTACGGCCGCAAATGAAAAAATGAAGAGAACACATCAGACTGAACAAGCTGACTGTGCTCAGACATCAGAGCATCCTTGTTTTCTGCACTAATCCTGCCGCAGTAACTAGTTACTGACTACATGAAGGCCAAAATTGTATTCAAATTCATGTTGTTTTTTAGCTTTGTGCTCAGTGTTTTAAAAGCAGGAATGTTTGACACTAACGGCACTGTTTGTATCTGTGTGCGTCTGTAGAAAACGTGCCCACATCATTCTGCAGTCTTTCCTCCTGCTGTGACGTCCACAGAAGCAGCGACTCAGCCCCCGTGTGACTGAAGCACTGAGGCGTGTGCTGCAGAGTTAAGACGTCCCGAACTGACTTTTTATCCAAGGACTTGTGGTGTTACTGTGAATATCTTTAAATCCCTGCTCTGTAGCTGAAATCACCTCACGGATGTGAACCCTTCTACTAAATCAGCTTTGTTTGACCTTTGACCCTGGGTTTAAATATGTGTTGCTGATGGAAGCAGCTCAGCAAAACCTCACAAAATCATATTAATGGTGTGAGGGAAGAACTAAAATGTGTGGTTAAGGCAGGATACTGACTTTGGTTTTTTGGTTCTTTAAATGAACTCCATGATGTAACCGTGAATAACTATAATTCAGTGTTCAGGAGCTGAACTCACCTCACAGATGTGAACCCTTCTACTAAATCAGCTTTCTTAGACCTTTGAGCCTGAGATGAAATGTGTGTTGTTCACATGCTGTCAGTGCGATGCAAATAAATGATGGGAAACAAAGATGCTAAAGTGTTCTTTATTGTCAAAAATCTGAGTGAAAAGTTACTTTCAAACAAAGAAAATCAGTCCAGCATAACAGTGTGTGTCCTTTAAGAACAAGGTCAGCATCCTGAGGGCTCCACCCTCCGGTCCAAACACACTCACTCCTGCTGTATAAAAACAGGCCTCACAAAGTGCCCACTGTCCATCTTTTATACCAGGTCTGTGCTTTGACCTCCTGTAAGCTCTTCATCTCCTCCATCCACTCGTCCACAGCACTACAGCCTGTGTGGATCCTGTTGGGCTGGCCACACTGAGATGACTGTGGGTGGGTTTTCTCTTCTTGGGGGGGGGGGGGGGGGGGCATGTCCTGATGAAAACAGAGGAAGGGGAGAGGAGAACAGCTGTGAGCAAACAGAATCAGGAAATCAAATCCAATTTGTTCTGAAAATGAAATTTGCACAGTTACCTCAGAGTCTGTGGGATGCTGGGGAGCAGGAGCCTGGACCTCAAGGGTGTCTCCATGGAGGCAGATGGTCACACCTGATGGCTCGCACCTGGATATGTAGGGGACACCTTGTGGGGCTGCTGGCACTGTGCTGGAGATGGTGATGTCCCAGACATCCTCATCCACCTCTGGGTTCTGTATCCTGGAGCCAGTCTGAGGGCTTCCTGAGGATGCTTCATCTAAACAGAGGACACAAATGTGAGCAGGTGCTGCAGCAACGCTTCAACATGTGTCAGAAAGCTGCTGAACTTTGGAGACATTAAATGATGCTACAAGTGAAGGGGCACGTTCATCAGAGACACAGCATCATCTCCATCAGCAGCAGCACGATGCAGATTGTAGTGTAGATAGTGTTATTAGATTGACGTTAAAGGAGGACAATAAAGGCCTTTATGATCTGGATCATCCTCTCAGCATCTTCTTCATCATTTTAATCATTTCCAGGCTCTAAATTTACAAACTGGATGTACAGTTAGCGTTGTTTACACCAAGACAGTAACTTCAGACAGCATGAACTGTACCTGGTTAACACGGCAAACTGATTGACAGTGTGAGTGATGAATTACGAGCAGTAATATTAATAAATGCCTGAGTGCGGACTTTAAATTCCATTAGCTAAACATAGTAAAACAACAAATGCACAAAGTCAGAGTAAACAAACAGCTCGGTTAGCTCAGAGAACCTCCTGCGAGTCTGAAATAATAGATTTGTGAGCGGTTTTCTCAGTTTTTCCATTAAAATAAAGGAAAGAAAAATTGAATGAATCTGTACTTACGGTCTGTCCGAAGCTCTGAGCTTTCTGCCGGTGTAGCGCAGGTAGTGTCACAGGAGCAAGTGGAACAAATGGAACAGAGAATAATGGCACCCGGGAGGGGTGAAGTGTGGAGGCTGTCCCTCTCCCCTGGAGCAGCTCCATGGGATGCAGTGGGGGTATTTGGCCTGGGCTAGAGTGCTCCTGGGCCGGCAGTGGCGCGTGGAGGCTCTCCCTCTCTCCTGAAGCAGCTCCATGGGATGCAGTGTGTGTGTGTGGAGGCTCTCCCTCTCCCCTGGAGAAGCTCCAGGGGATGCTGTGTCTGTGTGGAGGCTGTCCCTCTCCCCTGGAGAAGCTCCAGGGGATGCTGCGGAGACCCTTAGCCGGGCCAGAGTGAGCCTGGGGCGGGCAGGGGTGTGTGTGTGTGTGTTATATATACATGTATATATATGTGTGTGTGTGTGCATGTATGTTTTTACGTTTTCAGATTTCCAATCTGAAGTAATAAAATTAATCTCTATGTATGTATGTAATATGTATGTAATATATATATATATATATATATATATATATATATATATATATATATATGTGTGTATGTGTATGTGTATATATATATATATATATATATATATATATATATATATATATATATACACACACATACACACACACAGATATATGTGTATATATATATATATATATCTGTGTGTGTTTGTGTGTGTATATATGTGTGTGTGTGTGTGTGTTATTGTTTTGCAAAGCAGGCATGTTACTGCTTAAATAGACTGTATGATGACCTTTGTCTAGCATCAGGGAATCCACCTGACACACTAGGTCCTCTGTCCGAATATGTCTAATCTCTGAAAGCGTTGCCGGAGCCAGTCAGCAGCAAACTCTTTTGCAGTGCCGTAAACAATTTGACACTCGTAGCACTTTTTGAAAAACTGAAAACTGAAAACAACAAGAAGCCATATGAGCTGGTGCGCATGCGTATTCCAATAGTCATGTGACATACAGAGCGCGCGTTCAAAACATCAAAGAATGACGTCACCTTCAGGGGTCTTAGGTACGGGACAAAATTAGTCTTGTATAGAAATTTATTCAAGCTCGCATCGCATTTTATTTCAAAGAAAAAATGTATTCTTCAGATTTTTCTGATCCTATTTTTAAAATGGAGTATGATGAAGAAATTCTCCTACAGAAACTAAAAGGACTAATTACAAACATGTAATGGAGCCCGAAGCAGGTCGCCGAGTTGTTCCATGCTCTTTTAAAGAGATTTGAATCATCGAGAAACGAGAAGTCACATCTCAACACATGGATGATAAAAATGTTGCACTACATAGAGATTAATTTTATTACGTCAGATTGGAAATCTGAAAATGGAAAAACGCTCCTGGAACTGATCCAGGACAAAAGTGTAACCGATGAAAGCTTGGAGGAATATTTAGCTGGTGACAGAGAGAAGACCCTGGAGGAACTAATCCTTGAAATCCAGCAAGAACAGCTCAACCAGGTTGATGAAAACCTTTTAGCTGATGTCAGGGATATCGTATCAACAGTTCATGAAGGACGTGATATTCCAAATGACGGCTCAAAGAACAGTGAACTTAAAAACATCCTAAAGAAACTCTGTTTGGCAGTGAAAAAAAGTCAAACTAAAGACAAAAAGAAGCCATTTGGGCCACGGCTGACACAGATGGTGAGCTGGAGTCTTCTGGCTCTTTCAGAAACAGGGCGGTTACTTCAGGTCAGGACTGGAGAGGGGAAGTCCTGCATCGTGGCCATGTTTGCAGCTTTCAGGGCTCTGAGAGGGGAAACAGTCGACATCGTGTCGAGTTCACCGCTTCTTGCAAAGAGAGATTTTGAAGAATGGCAAAAGTTTTATAAAGAGTTGAAGATCCGTGCAGACCACAACTGCAACAAAGCAGATGAAGATTTCAAAAAGTGCTAGAGACTGAGACTCTGCAAAAGATTTATGATATCAAAACCTGTCAGATACCTTCATTCAAACGTAGGAAGCTGTTTGAGGTTGAAGGTTTGGTCCTGGAGGATGAAAAAGAACGGACTGAAAAGGTCTGTGATGTCATCATTGCACAAACAAGGCCTACATCATACAGGAACCCAAGAGCTGTGCTCGTTATCTGTGAGACCATCAAACAATCTCCCAATGATAAATGATCCAAACAGATTACGAGTCAGACTACTGAGAACGTTCAGACTGGAATTGAGACATTGCAGTCAGTTGTTATTTTTTCTGCAGTTCTTTGACCTTTGACCACTAATGTGTTTTGGTTCTTCACTGAGAGCCTGTGACTGAGCGTGCTTAAGGCCTAACGCCCCCCACGTCGAAGAGATCTCCTGTTGATGACCCTCCTCCTGGTCTCAGACTTTACACGGAGGTCAGGGGTCAAGGAACTTACAGTTCACCTGTTTGTCTGAAGTTGGGCCTTCTTATTGAGGGTCGTGTGGAACCAGGAGCCTTTTTCCAGAGTCTTTAGAGCTGTCAGTCTGTTCAGGAGAGCTTGGTATGATCTTGAACACCTCCATCTGCACCAGTTTCTTTATTGGTAGCTGATCCAGTCTCCTGCAGCCCCGGTGATGTTGTTCAGGCTCCTGTTACAATGAAACTGAGAAATCTTTATTAGTTCAGTCTTTCCTCTTCTCCTAGTCTATATCCCTCCTTTGAGACATAAACTCTGTTTTTTGTCTCAATGATTTACCTTATTTATCTAAAGGGCATACTGATTTTTATATTTGTAGCTTTTTGGATTCTTCCTTTAATGGTTAATTCAACATCAAATTGTTCAGACATTCAAAATTCAAATGTTGTCTGCTTTTCTCTTATAATCTTAGCTTTAAACAAATCTACCAAATAAACAAATGTAAATGCACAAAAGAGTAAATCGGATGACTTTATTTGACCCTACATTTTCATAAATAGGTTTTTTAGTTCTCTGCTTTGCTTTGATTCAGCTGTGTGTCACAAAATAGTCACACAGACTGTTTTATTTTTTCCTCTAACTTTTCTTTTTAAGGTTTCACTAAAACTGTGCTCCTCGTGGAAACTTTTTCATTTAACAACAAATTTAACAACAATTTAACATAATTTGTGATGATCAAGGCATTTGTCTGTTATATTGGCTTTTATTTGAGGAAAATCAATTAAGTTTAGCTTTTCTCCACTAATTGTCTCAAATCTGATAGTCAGGGACCCAACGAGTGTGCTTCCCTTTAAAATATAAGAAATAAAATTTAAAGAGTAAAAAATGAAGTCAAATAAAACAATCAAGAAGAAATAATTAAATAAATAAATAAAATAAAAATATCTGCTTCTCAGTGTTTCTAAGTGTGTTTCTCCCCAAATTTTCCCAAGATATTCAGGATTATTTATCAAACCACTATGTTAAGAATGTGCAAAAAACAAACAGAAAAGAAAGAAATGGGGGTGAAATAAAATATTTAGCTCCCCAGGGGAACAAAAGAACTTAGCAAAGCTCCAGACAACCCAAAAATCAAGAGAGACAAAGGAATAAAATTAAAACTGAAAATGTATTTTTTTTGGAGGCTCTCTCTCTCCCCTGGAGCAGCTCCATGGGATGCTGTGGGGATATTTTGCCTGGGCTAGAGTGCTCCTGGGCCGGCAGTCTCCCTCTCCCCTTGAGGAGCTCCAGGGGATGCAGTGGAGACCCTTAGCCGGGCCAGAGTGAGCCTGGGGCGGGCAGGAGTGTGTGTGTGTGTGTATATTATATATATATATATATATATATATATATATATATATATATATATATATATATATATATGTGTGTGTGTGTGTGTGTATGTATGTTTTTATGTTTTCCAATCTGAAGTAATAAAATTAATCTCTATGTATGTATGTATGTATGTATGTATGTATGTATGTATGTATGTGTGTGTCTGTGTGTGTGTGTGTGTGTATATACATATATATATACACACACACACACACACACACACATATATCTGTGTGTGTGTGTGTATGTATATATATATATATATATATATATATATATATATATATATATATGTATGTGTGTGTGTGTGTGTGTGTGTGTGTGTATGTGTGTGTGTATGTATGTTTTTATGTTTTCCAATCTGAAGTAATAAAATTAATCTCTATGTATGTATGTATGTATGTATGTATATATCTGTGTGTATGTATGTATGTATGTATGTGTGTGTCTGTATGTGTGTGTCTGTATGTGTGTGTGTGTGTGTGTATATACATATATATACACACACACACACACACACACACACACACATATCTGTGTGTGTGTGTGTGTATATACATATACACACACACACACACATCTGTGTGTGTGTGTGTGTCTGTATGTGTCATGCAGTGACACACTTCTAATTTCCCCATTTTCACTCTGCAGCTCTGTGAAGTTCCTCCATTGCACCGTTGCTGTTTATGTGGTGAAGAGAAAACCGGCCAAACAGAGTTTCTTTAGGATGTTTTTCAGTTGACTCTTCTTTGCTAAAAGCTAAAAGCTTTTCATCAACCTGGTTCAGCTGGTTAGCACTAGATACACATATAAGAGCACTCTTATATGTGACAGAGGCAATGACAGAGAGAAGACCCTGGAGGAAATAATTGATGAAATCCAGCAAGAACCCTCAGCCGGGGCAGAGTGCTCCTGGGCTGGGCAGTGGGGCGTGGAGGCTCCCCCTCTCCCCTGGAGCAGCTCCATGGGATGCAGTGGGGGTATTTGGCCTGGGCTAGAGTGCTCCGTGGCCGGGCAGTGGCGTGTGGAGTCTCTCCCTCTCTCCTGGAGCAGCTCCATGGGATGCAGTGTGTGTGTGGAGGCTGTCCCTCTCCCCTGGAGCAGCTCCAGGGGATGCAGTGGAGACCCTTAGCTGGGCCAGAGTGAGCCTGGGGCGGGCAGGGGTGTGTGTGTGTGTGTGTCATATATACATGTATATATATGTGTATATGTGTGTATGTTATATATGTATATGTGTGTGTGTGTGTGTGTGTGTGTGTATGTATGTACGTATGTTTTTACGTTTTCAGATTTCCAATCTTAAGTAATACAATTAATCTCTATGTATGTATATGTATATATATCTGTGTGTATGTGTGTGTGTATATATACACACACACACACACACACACACACACACACACACACACACACACAGATATATGTATATACATATATATATATATACACATATATCTCTGTTTGTGTGTGTGTGTGTGTGTGTGTGTGTGTGTGTATGAAGGTATCTGACAGGTTTTGATATCATAAATCTTTTGCAAACGTAGGAAGCTGTTTGAGGTTGAAGGTGTGGTCCTGGAGGATGAAAAAGAAGGGACTGAAAAATCTGTGATGTCATCATTGCACAAACAAGGCCTACATCATACAGGAACCCAAGAGCTGTGCTCGTTATCTGTGAGACCATCAAACAATCTTCCAATGATAAATGATCCAAACAGAAATCTTTATTAGTTCAATCTTTCCTCTTCTCCTAGTCTATATCCCTCCTTTGAGACATAAACTCTGTTTATTGACCTTCATTGACCTTATTTATCTAAAGGGCATACTGATTTTTATATTTGTAGCTTTTTGGATTTTTTTCTTGCCAGATTTTCCTGATCTTAATTTTGAAATGGATGATGATAAAGAAGTTGTCGTCCAGAAGCTGAAAGGACTGGTTACAAACATCAAATGGAGCCCACAGCAGGTCTCTGAGTTGTTTGATGCTCTTTTAAAGCGATTTGAATCAACAAATGAGAAGTCACATCTCCTCACATGGATGATCAAAATGCTGCACTGCATAGAGATGAATGTTATTACTTCAGATTGGAAATGTGAAAATGGAACAACACTTCTGGAAATGATCCAAGACAAAAGTGTAACAGATGAAACCTTGAAGGAATATTTAGCCAATGACAGAGAGAAGACCTTGGAGGAAAGGGCCCTGAAGTCGGAGTCTCTTTTCTAGGTGTTTTGTCCTTCTTCTTCTTCTTCTCTGGACGAATTAATCTCCCAGGCTCCAACTTCCGCTCTGAAACCCTCAACTACTACTGGATGCCAATTATTGTAAGTTACTCTGGATGTTTGGATAGTTGTCCTCGTTTCCATGCTTCAGGTGTTCCTTGTTGACCCCCCCCTCCCCCCTCTCTGTGTTCCTGTAGACCGTGGCCTTTGGTAGCTACCTCATAGCTCACGGCTTCTTCAGCGTATACAGCATGTGTGTCGACACGCTCTTCCTCTGCTTCTGTGAGTAAACACGGCTCACTGAGCCTGCACCCTCACATCTGTGAGCCCTGTTTGAACGCGCTATTTCCACACAAGCAAGCAGCACATTGGTCACACTTGTCTCCCTGTGTCTCGCCCACAGTGGAGGACCTGGAGCGTAATGATGGTACAATGGAAAAGCCATATTATATGTCCAAAGGTCTCATGAACATCCTAAAAAAATCCAACAAGGGCCGAAAAAAAAGAGAAGAAGTGAAGATGTTTGTGACAGTATTTGTTTGGTTACGTAAAGTCAGACACACTCAGGATGTGCTTATTATTTCCTTTTTTTTTTACATTTTAGATATCCATCTTTCAGCTACATTTACCAAAACTAATCTTTTGCACTAAATCTTGCCTCTAGAGGGCAGTGTTACTGCATGCTCAGAAAGAACCGATGCAAATTACTCAGGCAGATGAGTCTATTTATTCAGGCCTGGCTACAGATTTGCTAATGCTTCCATTAGGGGCGCGCGGTTATCTTCTGCTGCTGACCCGTGTTCACCACAGTGTGATTGTGATTAGGTTTTTATGTCATTTTAAATTGTGCTACGTGTATATGTGCTGGTGTACAGTTTGATCATCGGAAGATTATTCAGTAGTTTTTCTTTTGGCGACATTCTGGACATGATGTATCCTGGTATCCTTGGAGTTTTTGTGATTTTCTCCGTATGGACACCAGGAGGAAACGCCAAGGACTGTGTTACACGCGGTGACCAGGTTAATTGGTCTCAGACACAAACTATCGCTTACTCTCGAGAGACGCTGCTTGCCCTTGGGGTTAATGCGGCAAACCTAGAAGTGAATATTGTTTTGCCTAGGGAAGATATTATACGTCGTAAGAAGTAAAAAGGCGAGGATCCCGGGGAGGTATCAGAAACCGGCTAAGGAGACGACGAAGGAGGCGCCCTCTTCCAGTGATTACTCTATCAAATGTGAGATCTCTTAACAATAAAATGGATGAGGTGATACTACGCATGAAATTCAAAGAGGATTTTTGTCACAGCAACGTGATCTGCGATTTGAATCAACAAATGAGAAGTCACATCTCACATGGATGATCAAAATGCTGCACTGCATAGAGATTAATTGTATTACTTCAGATTGAAAATGTGAAAATGGAAAAACACTTCTGGAACTGATCCAAGACAAAAGTGTAACAGATGAAACCTTGAAGGAATATTTAGCCAATGACAGAGAGAAGACCTTGGAGGAAATAATTCATGAAATCCAGCAAGAACAGCTGAACCAGGTTGATGAAAAGCTTTTAGCTGATGTCAGAGATATTGTATCAACAGTTCATGAAGGACGTGATATTCCCAATGACGGCTCAAAGAACAGTGAACTGAAAACCATCCTAAAGAGACTCTGTTTGGCAGTGGAAAAAACTCAAACTGAAAACAAGAAGCCATTTGGGCCACGGCTGACACAGATGGTGAGCTGGAGTCTTGTGGCTCTTTCAGAAACAGGGCGGTTACTTCAGGTCAGGACTGGAGAGGGGAAGTCCTGCATCGTGGCCATGTTTGCAGCTTTCAGGGCTCTGAGAGGGGAAACAGTCGACATCGTGTCGAGTTCACCGCTTCTTGCAAAGAGAGATTTTGAAGAATGGCAAAAGTTTTATAAAGAGTTGAAGATCCGTGCAGACCACAACTGTAACAAAGCAGATGAAGATTTAAAAAAGTGCTACGAGTGTCAAATTGTTTACGGCACTGCAAAAGAGTGACTGGCTCCGGCAACGCTTTCAGAGATTAGACATATTAGGACAGAGGACCTAGTGTGTCAAGTGGATTCCCTGATGCTAGACAAAGGTCATCATACAGTCTATTTAAGCAGTAACATGCCTGCTTTGCAGCACCTCAACCCACTCTTGGCATGTATATGGGCCACTGTTAATCAGTACAAGAAAACAGGGACACCTGCAACTGTGGGGCCAAAAACATGTTTTTATCAAGTCCTTGAAAACATGAAGGTCAAAGATGGTGATGAGTTCATCATTCGTCAGATAGCAGAGGACACAGGTATACTGACAACAGGATCAGTCAAAGACCTGAGAGAGAACCAGAGCCTCTGAACTGAAATGACTAAAAGTGTTACTGTGAAGCAGCTGGCTGAGTTCTTTAACCATCAAACGAGCAAAGATGATCCATCATCATCTTGGAGACAGAGTCAAGAACAAAAGTCTTTATAGAAGCAACAACATAGACAACAGTCTGATTGTTTCGAAGGAGCTCAAAGCAGGAGAAGTCATCATAGCAACAAACCTCGCAGGCCGTGGAACCGACCTGAAGGTTTCTGATGACGTCAAGAGAGCTGGAGGTTTGTTTGTTGTGCAGACCTTCCTGCCCAAGAATGCTCGTGTGGAGGCGCAGGCATTTGGAGGATCTCCAGGATCTGCTCAGCTCATTGTGTGTTTGAATCATCAGTCAGAGCTGCTCCAATTATTGCTCTTATCAAGTAAACATCTCTTTGATCTGCAGCTAAGGTCGTATCAGAGAAGCCACAATAAAAAAGGACCTGCAGATATGTCTTCAATACTTGAGGGTCTTTTGACTGAAACATCACAGCAGGAAATAAACAAAGCTAAAGGTCAGAGACAGCTTAGTGGAAGGTGAATTATCAAACTACTTGAAGTCTCATATCCCAGAAATGAAGAAGGAAGAGCTCTTCAGTGATTATCTGCACATATTAGATGATGTGTACAAAAGAAGCAACGAGAAGCCAGAAGCTTCATATTTGTCTGCTCTGAATGAGTTCTGGGGTATGTGGCTACTCACAAGCTTCAATGCAACAGACTCTATTGAAGACTTGAAAAGTAAACTGAAAGCAGACCTGCACACAGCCAGGGAGAAACTCAGAAGGAGAGAATCACCCTCATCAAACATCTACCACTACATTGCCTTTGGTAATGAGCTACGCAAACAGGGGAACTTTGCAGAGAGCATCAACATGTACACCAATATACAGCATAGCCTGCTCATATTCACCAAAGCCATGCATGTTCAAACCACAGTAGTCAGCACTCGTCCCTGGAGATGCATTCCTGCACCTCTTTAGACACAGCTGTTCACAAATAGCCGTCATCCTGGTTAGTTTCCTGTGAAAGGCTCATAATGTCTCAGGTATGATCTCAGGTACCTGTGCAAAAAGTCCAGTGAGGAAAGTTCCCATTTTTCCCTGTCAATTAAACAAAATACCATGAACTGCAGGTCTGTGGGTCAATAATTAAATTTTCACAAACTAAGACAGGACATCAAAATGCCCATAAATATTCTAAGGATATATTTATTTAATGCTTTTATTTATAAATCTTTTATTTTGTTTGTCATCCTGAGAAAATGATCTTACAATTTTCATATACCACTAATTTACTAAGTAGATCCACCAAAAGTGAACCTGATTTAATGCACCCAGAGTTAAATGTCAGATTAAGTAAAAAGCTCATTTGAGCTTCTGTCTGTGTGTGAGTGAGTGAGTGTGAGTGAGTGAGTGAGTGTGTGTGAGTGAGTGAGTGTGTGTGTGTGCGCGAACGAGTGTGTGTGAGCGAGCGAGTGTGTGTGTGTGTGTGTGTGAGTGACTGAGCGAGTGAGTGTAAGCTGCTTCTTCACTGCAAGTGTTTGGATTTTTTTTTAGGTCAGAGTCAGCTGTCTCAGTATCAGTTAACTTTTGTATTTTGGTCTCAAACTCGTCAAGAAATTTAAAACACAAATTAATGTCCTTAAACTAAAATTTGAAACACCTTATATGTAAGCTAGAATGGAACAAAAAGAACACAAGAAAACAAAAAACAAAACATGGGATGATTCTCAAAATATCTAAAAATAATCATTTTAAAGTTCTCTAGTTTTAAACAGCTCTTGGATAACTTTGTCTGTACCTGTAAAATTACTGTTCAAATCTGACTCCTTTGGCAGAAGGAGAAATAAAATATCTTAGAAAGATCCATCCAGCCATTCGCTTCCGCTCATCCTGTTCAGGGTCGCGGGGGGGGGGCTGGAGCCTATCCCAGCTGTCATAGGGCGAGAGGCAGGGTACACCCTGAACAGGTCGCCAGCCTGTCCCATCTTAGAAAGATCGACAATCAAACTCATTTAAAAGTATTCTACTGGATTCAAAATTATATTTATTCTGTAAGGATCTATACCCCCCCCAAAAAGCATAATTATGGCACACAAAATATGGCTTCATAAACCTCAAGTTACTAAATTATGAAGGGGAAAAAGGCATAACCTTGACCTAAAACAACATCAGCATTTGTTACTAGTTCAGCAGTGAAATAGAAGCTTTAACTATTTTTTTTTTAAATTTTGTGTAGTTCTATGTTTTTGAATCTAAAACCCTGCAGTGGGATTTTCAACATAAAACAAACTAGAATAAAAATAAAAATGTTATGGACAGTCTTTAGTCAAAACGTAGATACTTTTAGGGTCAGAGGTCATACAACACCATTGTTTGTTGACCTTACATGCAGCTCGCTGCAGATTTGTTATCTTTAGTCATCTAAACTGAAATCAGGGCGTGTCCCCCTGAGGCCTCATGGGAATTTATAAGAGAACAATAGTTAGTGTTGGAGGAAACATTAAACAAATTATACTCTTGAAACCACAAAATTCTGGCCCCTGTAGGGGTGGCCTTACAATAGTAGTTGAGTCATACTACTGAATATAGCATAACTGAAATTAAAACATTGAAATCAATTGCTTTCTGCCTGGGAGTTCTTTGACCTTTGACCCTCTAATGTGTTCTGGTTCTTCACTGACCCTGTGACTGGTTGCACCTGTTGTTATCAACCCCCACGTCAAAGGGATCTCCTATTGATGACCCTCTTTCTGGGCTCAGACTTGTGCACAAAGATCATCGGTCAAGAACTCTCAGGTCACCTGTTTGTGAGATGGTTGGCCTCCTCCTCCTTGTGGAACCAGGAGCTTTTTTTGTGGTTGATTTTGTGGAGCTGTCAGTCTGTTCAGGAGATCTTGGTATGAGCTTGAACACCTCGATCTGCACCAGAGTTTCTTTATTGGTAGCTGATCAGTCCAGTCTCTGCAGCTCCAGTGTTGTTCAGGCTTCCTGTTAGAATAAAAGAGAGATTTTCATTAGTTAAATCTTGAACTTTCTGCTGGTCTGTCTCCCTCCTTTGAGACTTAACTGTTTGTCTCAATAATTTACCTTAACTTAGCTCATTTATCTAAAGGTCATACTGATTTTTATATTATTAGCTTCTGGGATTCTTCCTTTAATGCTTGATTCAATATCAAATTGTTTAGACATTCAAAATTCAAATGTTCTCTGCTTTTCTCTTATAATCTTAGCTTTAAACAAATCTACCAAATAAAGAAATGTAAATGCACAAAGAATAAATCAGTATCTTATATTCTATCCTACATGGGTAAACAAATAGGTTTTTTAGTTCTCTATGTTTTGCTTTGTAGCAGAGCAGCAGCTCAAAGTTTGGGACTTTGTTTTGGGTCTCAGATTCGGCTGTTTCACAAAGTTTTTACATGCACTGTTTTTTTACATTTCTTTTGAAGTTTTACTAAAACTGAGCTTCTCACGTAGACTTTTCTTAAAGTTTAACAACAATCTTCTGGAAAAATGATCTCTAATAATTTACAAAAAATATTTCAACCTGAGATTTTCAAGGCCTCTATTATACTGGCTTTGTTTATTTATTATTTATTTTTAAAGCAATAAACTCCTGACTCCCTTTTTTGTAATTTTTCAGGGATTTTTTTTGTCTTTTTATCCATCTGTGGTTGGCTTATCTCTCATATGTATCGGAAGCGAAACCTTCCTTCCGAGAATTTTTGACCAGCACACCCTTATACAACCATCTCAGTCCGAATTAAAGAAAAGAAAAAGAAGAGAAAAAACTTAGAGCTATAACTCTCATCCGCACGCACACACGTCCTTGAGATAGAAATACACACACACACGCTAAAACCTTGGCACCATTCTTTCCTTTTTTTCCCTCCCCCGTTGTTCAGACGGTCCTCGGACTCTTCACCGTCGCTATTCGTTTTGCCTATATTTTTCTTTACTCTTTGAAACTTTTTCTTTTCAACTCTTTTTTCTCTTAAACTTTCTTTTTTTTTTTCCCCATAAACTCTTACACCTGTGTGAAATGGCTCGAATTACACCTTCCTCCTGTCTTATGTAGCGCGCGCCTGCAACGCGGAGACTGGACCAGTGGCTAGGTTCGGGAGGGAGAACCAGAGAATGCGGGACTCTCAAGGAAACAGCTGGAGATTTGAGAGGATTTGATAACTTTGTTGAAAAACACACACAATTAACAGGCAACTGCAAATAAAATAAAATAAAATAAAATACTTATAGAATCTACCACACTGGTAATCTCAATACACTTTCCCCCGGGGTTTCAAAACAGTGTTCAAGGAAAAAAACATCACAATCCAAGGGAAAGAAAAGAAAATGAAGTCACAACCATGTAGGCATGTCTTCACAATCAGTACAATAAATGAAACGGTATCAATAACAAGTATTTCCTTCTAGCTCACTGTGGATCTGAGTCTCAGTCACATGATCACTTGCGTCTCCAATCCGAAGAGTAGTGAGTTAAGTCTACAGTCTCCTCATGCATTCACCCAACACAGTTGGCGTGCAGTAGTCAATGACTGTGTGTGTTCATATCAATCCTACCACAGGCGACAGGTTCACTGGTACCAGGGGAGGAATGAGTGAAGTTCTCCATCGACATCCAAAACAAACGGGTCCTTGGGTAGCTCGCCACCCAGCCTGCATAACAATAAATTATGGAGCTAAATTGGGGCCATAAAGTTTGTTCGAAAAAAAAAAAAAAAATTTGAAACTGAAAAATTACTTTGAAAAATTTAAACAGGAAAATAAGTTTTCTAACTGAAAAAAAAAGATGTGAAACGGGGAAAAAAAAAAAAAATTTCAAAACTATTTTTCAGATTCAAGTTTTTTTTTTTTGCACTTTCAGATTTTTTTTTTCCAACAAACTTTATGGCCCCAATTTAGCTCCATAATAAATCCTTATTGCACACAGTTCTGGCATTACAATTGTGAGTGGCCATATTTGGCACAACCCACAAATCCTCACGAACACTGAATGACTTATCAAAGAACTACTTTACTGTAAAATAGGTTCTATCTGGGGCTGGTTGGAGGGGTTGGATCACTGGTGAGTCGGTTAGAACTCCAGAAAAGAGTAGAGTCGCACTCCCGTGGGTTCAGTAACAGTAATTTACTGATTATTTTCTATGGTACAGGAACTGGATGTGTGTGGTTCTAAAACAGACAACAAATAATGTGACAACAGTGTCTAAATAATGCCAAATAACTACAATACTATCACCATGACACTCTTCATGACTGCAACATTAATGTTTCTCAATACACTGGGTTTACAAAGTACAACACACTGAACTCGTAGGTAGCACTCACTAAAATGTGCATGCGAACAGAGCATGATATCAATTAAGGGTGAAACATGTATATTTTGATAAATAAACTATGTCATTTACTGTTAACATCACTTACTTGTATTTTCACGCACACAACTCAAACTGGGGTGGCTAGCAAACTCTAAACAGCAAATAATTCCACCAACTTCAGACGGTAAACTCCGGTTCAGCTCCTCTCCCCTCTCTGCCATTCCTTGTCTGCATGCTGCACACTGGTGTTCTAAGCTCCGCCCCCCTTAAAGGGCCAGCGTGACCGTTCCTTTTAGGCAGCCTTTTCCACATTTACAAACATTAACAATTACACACACTACAGTACTTAATTGCATAAAACAAAACATTCGCAGACTCAATTCACTGAGCAACAATGAAATACACTCACTTTTAAGTACACAGTACTAAAACACGATTAACTTTAATACCGCCAGTTAGCATCAATCGAGAATAACTGCCCCCAGCTAGCACAGCTCCCAGCAACACACCCTGCTGGCTGACGAGCTAATGCTAAGACTGCTAGCTTAGCTTAGCTTAGCTACAGCTCCTGTTACGTCTACTCACCAAGACGACTGGCGAGCAATCAAGCTGTATTAACTTGTCGCTCGCCGTTTCAATCGGCCTTACTTTCTCCCACAACCATTTCAGAGAAATGGGAAAAGCGCATCTCCTCGCTTCGTTCCTTTCTGAAATTCCGCTCTCGTCTCCTATCGCTTGCGCCACTCAGGGTTCCCGCTCTAACTGCACCGTGCCTGCTCAGTGAGGGGAGGGGAGGGGAGGAAACGTTTCCTCCCTCCAATAGGATCTTAGAAATCCTGAGTAACTAGGGTAATTAGAACTTTTCAAAATAAAATCGGAAATGTGTTATTGAATCAAATAAACTAAGATAACCTCTTTTTTCCTTTACCCTTCCCCATACGAATATAATACTGAACATTAAATAAACGGTTTGAAAAAATGTAGCTTTCTTTTCACCGGGCTACACTTACCACCAGTGACCATTATAATTCGATACAATTCAATATGCAGATATTTAGAAAAGGTCTCTGCCAAACTTTAGGTGGAGATCTCCTGGTCACTGATGGCGTCTGGAAGTCAGTACTGTCGTGCGGAACCTCGAAGCCGCGATTATCGGTGGCCAAATTCACTCCTTATTCCCAAGAAACTCAAAAAACATACATAAAAACATCTGAAAATCAAAAACATTCATGTTTGATCACGTCAGGCGTCACCATCTGAATGAATTTAAATAAGTGTGTGCTGCTTAAGCCTTTAGGTTTCTGCGTGTTCGTTTATCGAACAGGAATGACACAAAACATCAGACCAAAACACACATTCTTTTCCAGTACATCATCGGCATGTGATTTTGTTGCTTCTCTACTATGCAGTCTTATTTCTGTCTGCTGTACAGTGTTATTTCAACACCTTCACCTTGTTGTGAAGATTAATTCTGCAATATGCTACTTAATACTATATTTCTATTTAAATTATTTATGGTATGTCTCATGTGCAGCTTATTTACATTCCTTACTTCACTGTACTACTTTTTAGAATCAAAGTTCAATTACCCAACCAATTTATTCAGCCAATATAAGTATGAAGCTGTTGGTCATGGTCCAGTTTCTCCTTCTCTGACCAAGGCAATCCTGATCTGGATCGGTTGTAGATACAATTAAAACCACAATTTCTAATAAGGTCACTGGAGATGAGCAGGATTCATTCCAAGGATTTATTACACACAGAGTTAACCAGAGCAAGAAAGCAGTTAAGCGCCTCCTGGGAGTGTAGCCTTAAGCAGTCAGCATAACAAGCAAAGACAAAGATGTTCCTGAGCTGCTCTGCAGCAAAGCAGATAAATTATTCCATATAGCACTTTCTCCACCCCCTCCTTTGTTCCCAGCTAATTTGCATAGGTTTCTTCCCCCAAAAACCTGAACTGTCACAGACTGGCTGTGTGGCCGGCAGGGGCGGAGCCAATTTCAGGACACATGAGACTGAATTAACTTTTAGTAGCTTTAATGCTGAAATTTCTTAGTGTTCCAAAATACAAGACAGAACTTCAAAAATCCAAGGTTGTATATAATCCCAAACATGACACACTTGGAACTTAAAGAGGTGGGGGGCACACACAGCAGGTAGGAACCACAGACCAGGACACAACAAGGAACAGAAGAAAATTGAGGGCTTAAATACACACAAGGTAATCAGGGAGAGTGGACTCAGCAGGGAGCAACACGTGAATCAAATGAAAGAAATAACACAAAGGAAGCAAAACCAAGCACAAAGTACAGGGAAAACGAGACTGTCAAAATAAAATAGGAAGTGAGCAACCACGATGCACAGGTTATAACATATATACTGGGGAACAGGCACAAGAGATGCCACAGCCCAAAATATAACAAAAAACAGAACTTCTACATGTTTTGTCTCTGCTTAACCAGCCCGTCCTTCACATGCCTAAAGCACATGTCACCGGGGTACCCATTGGTTTACAGCAGTTTGGAACAAATGTCATAATGATGTATCTTCTCCCAAATAAAGTCTCTGCTATGAAAGCACCTCTTGGACCATCCCCACTTAGCTAGAATTTATCACTAATTCATATTACACAAACACAGGTGGGTTTGCAGAACTCAACTTTTGAGAGGTCCACTGTCATAACCTGAAATACAACAAGAGGTCATATGAGGTCATGTGAACCAAAAAGTGTCCAAATGAATGTGAGGTCTTAACATAAATGAGAGCAAGTATAACAGGCCTCATTTTTACTTTTAATATTTTTTTATTTTTATCCTACTAATTTGGAGTATACAGTGAGGATTAATCCAGATATAATTATCAATAAATTATATAAATATAATAGCTGTGAATACCAATATCAGAGTAATGAAAAAATTCCAACAATGCCAAATAACTAGAAATAAAAAAAGAAAAATCAAACTTTTCATTCACCACTTAAAAGGGTCCTCCTGCCATTGGAGACCTGGGTATTCACTCCCACTTTCACTCCAGTTTGTTGCCCCTAAATACAGTTTGTGTCAAGACAAAGTAAGTCACTATAAACAGATTCAAAATGGATGGATATGGGCACGTTCATTTTGGGTACATTCTTCTCTGTAAGGTGACTCTGATGCAGAGGCAGTTTGCTGATCAGTTACAGAGCATCTAACCTTCAGGCACAAACCGTCCAACCAGGTATCAAAGCCCACAGCTGTAGGACCAATGAGGTTATTTCACTGGTAGGAAAATGATGTGAATCATTCACATTCAGACACCAGATATCATTAGCTCAACAAACAGGATTAAGGATCGACTGCAGCAGTTTCATTAACTTTGATCAACAGACTTCTGTCTGTGTATAAATAAACTCCCCATAAATAATCCAGAGGACTTCTGGAGTTTTTTTTTTTTAAGATGTATAATAATATGAATGTGAGTGTTAAATATTGTTACCCTCTTCAAATAACAGCATAAGACATTTTAGTAGAGATTTTATTTTTGTGTAAACCATCATATTTTCAATATTTGCTTCAGTTTTTTGTCTTTTCTAAAAAATGGAGTTGTAGCAGGCTGAGTACGTGTGAGGGAACTGTGGAGAGGAGAGGGTATGCCCAGATGTTTTGGACACATGTGTCTCCTGTAGAAGAATCTGCTTTTAAGTCTTTTAACCGATTAAAAATGTTTTGCCTCTTTTCCCTCGAACCAGCTCCGTGTACATTCATGAGACAAACCTCAGTGTGATAATGTTTAAACTAATTGGTGGAGTGTTGTGTGCTCTCTAAAGGTGTGTGTGTGTGTGTATGCACTAAATGCTGGTCTGTGTGTGCATATGTGCAGCACGTTGGTCTGTGTGCGTCTGTGCTGTATGTTAGTATGGCTACAACACTGAAAGTGAAATAAACATAGTGCTGAGTGCAGAAGGAGAAAAGACGTGAAAAAAAAAGGGATCTAAGTGAAATAAAACGGTGCAAACACCAAAACAACATTTTTAAAAACTAGAACAAGCAGAAGGGAAAGAAAAAAATAAAAATCACGGCACTATACTGATTATACCGGCATTAACGATCATCTTTAGACAGACGTGTAAACATTCAAACAGGAGTAGAAAAGACGACAAAAAAAGAAAAAGAAAAGAAGAGTCAGAAAAGGCATCGTGTGGACACAGATCACCTGTTAGATCAGTAGAGCCGTGGCGTTGTGTTCTCATCTCGATAAAGATGTCCGTTAACATAAAGTTTGTCTACAGCGATGACAGCGCGGGAGCCTTCTTGCATGAACTTTTTCCGGATGGGGAACAGGACCCTGCGTCATGTTGGGAAACATTTTTATCACCCAATGCTGACATTTAAAATTATTATTCCTACTTCTGTTTATTTGCAACTAAACTGCTTTCTACACTGTAATAAATGCATATTGTGTGTCTGAAAGTAGCAGGAAGATTTGAGGCCTGTTTGAGTTGCTCTTATTTGTGTTCAGGGCCCCAGAAGCTCTGCTACCCCTCCCTAACAGTCTGCTGTGGCCCAGCAGGCCCGCTTAGATCATACTCAAAGGATACTCGTCTTCTGCTCTAGCCCCGTGATGAACCTGTTGCTCTTTCAAATTCATGCTTAGGGGTCTCAGCTCATAAAACTGCCCTTTTTTGGGTTCATGCACAGGACACCTGTCATACGGGGTGCCCAATTCTCGATTTACTCTGGTGGTAAAGATAAATCTGTCCAGTGGACCTAGCCATAGGCTATCTTGCTTATGTAGCACAGCCAAAGATTTTGGAAATGCAAATCAAGAAAGTGTAAATCTGTCCATGCAACAAGTCTAGGGGCAAAATGGGCCCCACTTTCTCCCTCATATCTGGTCAGTGTAATTGTGGGCAGTTGTAAATCCTCCTCCAAGAGTACCATAGGATGGCCACAAGGAGGCTGTTACTGACAATTATTGTGATGAATTTTTCTTACTGTCTTGTTGATGCATTGAAGATGCTCCGGGATGTTTGTGCCTTTTCAGATAATGTCAGTAGAATTAATGACAGTTTCTAATGAATGTTTGTAAAGTGCAGACTCAGCACAAATCTTAGACAAAGAAAGGGAAAGAGTATAAATACCACGGTTAGAAGAGGAGAGGAGAGGAGAGAAGATGTAGCGACTGTCTTTGTCCGTGTTGTCCGTTTTTCCAGCAACTACTAAGACACAACCTCCCAGGAGGGCTTCTTGCTTTTACTTTTTGCTTTTTGTCCTTTGTTTTTTGTGTTTGTATATTTCTAAGTACTAGTAACTTTTTGCAGCAGAGCTTGCTCATCACCATGGATCATTTGGACAGTTTGATTTTATTTGGACTCATACTCAATCTCAGAACGGGCTCTCCTCGGTCGGAGGGAGTGATGAGGAAGCCGGGGCATGATCAGCAGGTTCTTTCTTCTTTTCTGTTACTCTGTGTGTGTATCTCAGTCTTCACTATGCTACTGTCTATGTCTTTTTAACTATTTGTGTGCTACTAAGATGTCCAATAAACAGCCTGCATCAGAACCTGCTCAACCCTGTGATTTGTTGGTAACTATGGTTTTAATTGGGTTTTAATTTGCGGTCAAAAAGGAACATGGAGACCCCTAAAATGTATCCTACAGTCGCTCCAGGATCTCTTTTGGAAACTGATCGTTGACGCTGAAGTCGGTTCCTCTCAGCTCCTGGCCGCGGCTCTTCACCAGCTCTTTTTCATTGTAGTGTTCAAACTTGGCCACAATCTGTCTGAACCTGCGTCCTTCGGGTCGCTGACCTCCCAGGCGGTGGACTCTATGAAAGGCGATGGTTTTCACGGTGTCCTCCGGGAGCTTCAGGTGGGTGTGAAAGAAAGATTTCACAGTTAATTCTGGGTCTTCTGCTTTTTCTGGTATACCTGAAAATATGAGGTTGTCCCTCATGCTTCGGGCATGGAGCTCAATAATGGTATTTTTTATCATTTTCTTTTCTTTAGTGAGTCGGGAATGAACCGACTCCTTAAGCACAGCGTTTTCAGCAACGAGTGTTTCCACCTGCTGCTGGCTAAAATCTACGGACTCCCACAAGGCCTGAAACTCCTTGTGGAGGATTTCAACCAGCGCCAGGCGGGCGTCGAAACTAGTCAGCTTGCTATTAATGGACTCTAGAATGTCCATCATAGTGCTGGTTTGCAGAGGTGGGAAGTAACGAAGTACAAATACTTCATTACTGTACTTAAGTAGATTTTTCAGGTATCTGTACTTTACTTGAGTATTTATTTTTCTGACTACTTTTTACTTTTACTCCCTGCATTTTTACACAAGTATCTGTACTTTCTACTTCTTACATTTTCAAACAGACTCGTTACTTTTTAACATGTCAGAGAGGAGTTTTTATTTCCGGTCAGTGCGCCTCAAACATCAAACGATCTGAGCCTAAAAGGAGGAATAAGGAAGAGACAATTGTACTGGCGTATCCTCCATCACCGGGGCTTATCTCGTACAAAGGGATTAAATACGCAAACACATATAATTAATGTATCATTTATAGTTCTATAATCAGAGGTTACAGCGGGCCGGACCGAGTCTGTAAGTTGTGCTGCGGCACATAAACAGCTTAGCTAGCGGTACTGAAGAGGAGCGAGCATGAAGGGAGTAACCTGTGGCAGGTAAATGCAACGTTTCTAAATGCTCAACAAATATCAGCAAACACACAAAGTGTGTGCAGTTTGTCACACAGTGTGTCTGCGAGCTAAAAGAAGAGCTGCTGTATTTCAGGGAGAGCAAAGAGAGAGAAGTTCACTCAGAGATGGAGAAAGAGGACAGGAGAGGAAGAAGAGAAGAGATGTTAGAGTTAAAGGTAAGGACTGCAAAACAAACTGAGGTAGATTCTATGAAAATACTGCAGTTTAGTGTGTAATAAATAGGTTAACTTGTTGTACTGTATTTACAGTAAAGCTCTGTGTTGGTGCACAGAGGCTGTGTTCATGGTCAGAGTTACAGGTTACATCAGTGCAGCAGAGATGAGTTTGAATCAAAGCTGATGCTGAGATTCATTCACTGAATCCAACATTTCTGCAGCCTGTATGCTGTCAGTGTAGGGGATGGAGATCAGCTCAGATAGCTGTGAAATACTGGGTTACATCTTTGTGAATTCAGTTCATCCACACAGAGCAGTAAACCTCAGAGCAGCAGCAGCAGGTCAGCTGATCACAGCCTGCACACCAACATCATTTACTGCAGCTCACAATAGAAAGCTGTGATTCTTCTCCCCATGCAGAGCCACTACAGCTGATCTTAGGGTTCCTCCACCTTCTGAATCCCACTGTAACCCCTGAGTATCCTCATGTTTGTGTTTAGGTGGAGGCACAGTCACCCTCTACTATGGAGGACACAGAACAGAGCTGTGTTTAAATTCCCTTTCACAGTTTGTGTCCTACAGAACAGATTCAAGCTGAGAGCATTCATTAGGATTAAAATTTAGATTGAATAACATTTGTATTCTCGTGTATTATTTTATATTATTACAATAATATATGATGAGGTTTGGTTAGTTTTACACAAAAATAGCAGGTAGAAACGTCCTCCAAAGAGCTACTTTTACTTTCTTACTTTGAGTAAATTTCAGAGCCTGTACTTTTTAACTTTTACTTAAGTAAAGAAGTTGAACAGTACTTCGACTTTTACCAAAGTATTTTTTAACACAAGTACTTGTACTTCTTCTTAAGTATAGAATGTCAGTACTTTTGACCCTCTGCTGGTTTGTGGAGAGGACGCTTCTGGGGAGTCTTCAGGGCGACTTCTTTTAGTTGACGGAGCTCCTTTGCTGCTGGAGGGAGTCGGCGTCCTGTCCGGTTTGCCCATGACGATCCACTCGTCAATATACACCTGCAAGCCGTCCAGATCCTCTTTGTCGTGCTCCAGAGTGCTGAAGTCAGAGAAAGAGAGAAAAAAAAGGGATTAGAGTTTTTAATTACCTATGACACTGTCTAACAAGAAGTTGGGGGAGAAAACTAATCAATAAAGGTGTAGCAGTTTTTAACTAGTAAACTGAAGGAGCTCATTTATGAGGTCCTTGCATACCTGCACTACTTACACTCAAACATCTCCCTCGAGTTTTACTTTGTTTCTTCTCTTCTGATGAAGATCCATTCAGAGGCTTTTCAAAGGTTCTGGTTTGTATTTTGTTTTTGTTTTTTTAGCCTGGTATATCTGGCAGATATTGCAAGCAGAATTATGATCTGAATGCTCTGTTGAGCCAGACAGTTGCTTTCTGGCTACAGGTGCTGGTCATCAAATTAGAATATCATGAAAAAGTTGATTTAGTTCAGTAATTCCATTCAAAAAGTGAAACTTGTATATTATGAGGTCATCAGGAACAGGTGTAACAATGGCTTCCAGCTTGTGGAGTCAAAGGGTGGAGACCCAAAGACGGTCCCACCCTTGAAACACAAAGGTGAGGTTCACACACACAAAAACACACAGAGGAGAGAAAATGGAGAGCCTATACAGGAGACTGAGGGGCTGTGACACAAAGTTACAATAATGCTAATACATTAATATCTAAACTAGATTAAATACCAAATGAAGTCATGTTTCATTATAAGACATTTCAAACTATTTGGTTCTTTTCTATCAGACTGAGCTGACCAGATATGTCGGCTCTACTCAGATAACAGACAGAAGGAAAGATGAAGATTCATTAATTTGATAAACAGACTTTTCCTAAACAGACCAGCAGATCATGTGACACAAACCACACACAGTCCATCTGTACAAACACACACTCATTATTGAACCAGTTTGACCAGGACACACACACACACAAAGTAAGTGTGTCTAAGAAACCTTTGGACTTTTTGAGTTTGAATCATACTCACACAGCAACAATTTATGAAGTCTGTTTATTACTCTGAACATGTTGGACAGGAGGTCACGACCTTTGACTTTTCTAGTTCAGACCAAGTTGATGTAAATCCACAGACAGTCAGGGTGGAGTGGGACATCGTCTCTACACATTTACCTGTTTTACTGAAACTAGTTCACTTCCTTCCTTAAACTGCACAAACAGACACACAGACACACACTGAGGCTGCACATACCAGCAGATCATATGATAGGACACACACACACAGAGTGTCTCTGCAAACAAGTCAGTGTCTGACAAGGATGCTGACACACACACACACGTGTGTGTGTGTCTCAGCTCCCAGTGTGCTGTTTATAAACATCACTGTATAAAGCTACTAATGAATTGGCATCTAATCCAAAATGAGAGTTGATATGTTTGGTTTAACCTTTACTTTTTATGTATTTAGATAATTAAACATAAATATAAATAATTTTTTCTGCTTTTTGGACCTTGTGAATTTTCAGTTTGTGTTTCTTGACACTTAATGTTGTTGTTAGACTGAGATTCCTGCTAATGATAACTGTTAACAGCAGATGGATGTGATTAAGTTTAAAGAGCTCATTGTCAAACTACTCTCAGAAGTCCTCTGAATGTTTGATTGAATGATTGAAGTAGGTTCAGTTTGGTGTTGAGATAATGATGAATGTTGTTGTAAACAAACATATATCTGTAGTAGTGATGTGTGCGACCAGATGAATAATGTTCGCTGTCACTAGTCAACTGTTGTTGATGATGTTGTACTCAAGCTTGTTTGCACTGAACTCCAGAGTCAAGCAATGCTATAATCAGCTGTTAAGCGCATTTCATGGATTTCACTGAATGCATAAGCGTTGCAAATGAACTGTATTTACTGTAAACAGCTGTTACTGGTTATAATGACCAACTAAAAATGTCTTATAGAGTCTTATATAGAACTCTTTTTAATTTATTTTTCTATTTTCAGTAAATGTTTGCTCTCAGAGAGTGCTTATGTCTCTGTAATATTTCTGCATGATGTTCAGTAGTACACTAGTACACTGAGGCTCTGACACTCCAGCAGCAATGAACTGAACAATGATTAATGTGCTGGGATGTGGCAAACATACACATGATTGTGTATTTACAAGATTTGTTTTCTTAGATTTTGCTTTTGGTTTCCAGACACTGAGGAGAGAGCAATGTGCAAAACACAATTAGAAGTGATTGTTCTGAAGGATACTTTTTAAACTTTAAACAGCAGCTGTGAAGAAGGAGCTTTGTCCATATTTGGGGCTTTTTGTATCCATTTTCAATAAGAATCCTCAGCGATTACATCACTTATAGACCTCAGATCAACAGTGTACACCTTTGTTCTCATCTGTAGGGGAGAAACGTTTGACCATTAAATGGGAAAATGAGGTCACAGTCACTACCAGTGCAAAAACCTCTGCCTGGAGACACAGACCCTAAATCTCAACAAAAGATAATGAGACAAGACCACTAAATGATTCCATTATATTTTGGAAATAAGGTTCAGTCACCTGACATATTTATTCAGGCAACTAAATGATGACAGCGATCAGTCAGAAATACATACCAGGCTTTTCACTGGAGGCTTGCTGGGGCCCCTCCTGTGGTCAATCCCACTTCTGATCTGAATCAGATCTGAACCTGAGCCAGTTTGATGGTGTGATCTTTATCTGTTCTGGGGCCTTTGATACCTTCTGGGTAATCCAGTCCACCCCAGCATCAAGGCCCACATTTTTAGCCTAAGTGAGGTTACTTCACTGTCATGAAAATGATGTAAATTAGAGGCCTTCACAGTCAGATATCATCAACTGAAAACGTACATAATTCTGGACAAACCTGTGTCAAATGCAACCAAACATGTTTGCATCAAAGGTTAAACTATTGTTGACTTGATATTGTCTGTCAAGAAACTGTGATTGTCAAAGAAATGAAAGAAAAACACATTAAAATCATCAGTGCATATCTAAAAAATTATGTTAAGCACTTATATTCATAGTTTTCATTAGTTCATTAGTATTAAAATTATTCTTGGTTGAAACAGTTACTGTATTCCTTTATCAAATCACATTTAAAGTACACGACTTAAATTGCAGTAAATGCAGGTAAATGAAGGTAGGAATGGTAGGGAATGGTTGATGAAAGACAAACTAAAACCAAGGAATAAAAAAACCCAACAAATTCAGAGACAGCTGATAATCTGAGCCGTTATAATAAACACACACCATCTGTTTCCTTTCATATCGTGTTAACAAGCATCAAACTAGAAAGACACTGCATAAAATATGAAAGCTTGTGACCAATGAAAACAAAGTTATGGCTCTCTCCACAAATAGAGAGTAGCATCTGTCAGAGTATGGTGTTTGTCTGCAAAAACAAAAGAAAAAAGATGACACAATAGAAATGAAACCTGGCTGACATTAAGTAGATAAACCTGTTGATGAACTACAAAACTTCTTTTTTCTTCATGTTGTTGAAGTTTCACAGCATGAATCATGGAGGAGCTGCAGAGAAGATTTAAACAGTAGTTTCCTCACCATCATGTTCATTTCTCTGTCTGTATGTGTGGACAGAGAGCCGTGATCAGGATCAGAGTGAGTGTGACGTCTTCTTTTTGGCTGACAACATAAAAAAATCAAAGCTGGCTGATCTGAATAAAACATGCACAGTTTTCAGCCTACCACTAGATTTTACACACATGACACTGCAGGAATGTCTAAAAGACATTAAGGCCTGGATAACCTCTAGTTTCCTGCTTCTGTTTTCTGCTTGTGTCAAGCCAGATACCTAACCCTAACTTATGCTTTTTTGCATTTGTGCAATATATTTATAAAATTAGAAACATCCTTTCTCAGAGTGATGCTGAAAAGCTAATTCATGCATTTATTACTTCTAGGCGGGACTATAGTAATTCATTATTATTAGGCTGTCCTAAAAACTCCCTGAAAAGCCTCCATCTGATTCAAAATGCTGCAGCTAGAGTACTGACACTTGGTGACAGTGGGAAGGAAAAACTCCCTTTTAACAGGAAGAAACCTCCAGCAGAACCAGGCTCAGGGAGGGGGGGTCATCTGCTGAGACAGGTTGGGGCTGAGGGGAGAGAGACAGGACAAAAGACAGGCTGTGGAAGAGAGACAGAGATTAATAATAACTAATGATGATTTTTATGATGATTTTATATGAGATATAAAGAAACATAGAAATATGTGCTCAGTATTTGTCTTGTATTGATGGATTCGGACACTTAGCCAGTTTCCTGATCGGTTGCAGAGCATTTATCTTCAGACAGAAACTGTCCAACCATGTATCAAAGCCCACTGCTGTAGGAACAGTAAGGTTACTTCACTGGTATGAAAATGATTTGACTCATTCACATTCAGTCTCCAGATATCGTCAGCTGAACACCTGCATCATTCTAACAAACCTGTCAGGCAGTGCTCTGCAGCTCCATCATAACAACGAGCAGAGATGTTTTTATTTCCCTATAATGTCCATGTCTGTATTTTTTATTCAGTGTTCTAAACAAACAGGATTCTATATCGTCTGCAGCAGTTTCATCAACTTTGATCGACAGACTTCTGTCTGTGTATGAATAAACTTCCCATAATCCAGAGGACTTTTGGAGGGCTTTTTTTTCGCATAAACTGTTAGCTCATGCTTTTATAATAATTTGCATGTCAGTGTTAAATATTTAAACCAATGCTACCAAAACATGTTTGCTGAAGAGGAAAAACTCTGCTACCAAGAAACTGTGTGACTGTCAAAGAAAAGAAAGAAGAACCAGATTAAAACCATTGATGTCATGTCCTGGGCCGGTGGCCCAGTGTTTTATGTTTTCTTGGTATGGTTTCCGTTTTCTCAGGTTGACCGCCACAGCCCCGACCGACGCTCACAGGATGATCGTCTGCATATAAGCTTCCAGCATACAATGTTTAAAGGTCGAGTGAGGCTGAGAGATTCACAGATGACAAATGGGGACATGTCCATCATTCTGTACAACACCACCATTGATGACACTGGAACATATGGGTGTCGTATCATCACAGGAGACACAGGAAACAGTTGCACCACTACCCATAAAATCAGGCTGAAGGTTGGACCGCCAGGTGAGTGAGCAGAGTTCAGTGTGTCTGTGATCAGAGGTGAAGCTGCTTCCTGGTTGTTGATGTTTGTACCAGTAATGTCAAAGTAAAACTTCCTTCAGTGTTTTGGATCCATCGAGAAGATTTTGGCAAGTTCCACGAGCTCTGCCTACTCGTTGCCTTGGTGTTTGGTGAAGGTAAAATTTGATGTTGAAATGGCACGGCAAGCATACTGGCAACTTCTGTTGAACATTTCACTTGAGGTGTGTGTGTGTGTGTGCGTGTGTGTGTGTGTGTGTGTGTGTGTGTGTGTGAGTGAGTGAGTGAGTGAGAGAGAGAGAGAGAGAGAGAGAGAAACAGACCCTCTGTAACAAACACTGGTTTGAAATTATGGGACGGGGTGTTACAGCCCTAGCAGGGCCTGCTGTGACTCTGTGACCCACTGGGAGTGGCTTCCTCTCTCCAGTCTCAGGTGCCCCCCCCCTTTGGTGCAGCAGACTCAGGCCGTAACAGCTGATTGACGTCAATTTGTTATGCAGGAATCTGTTCAGCTGCCATTTAAAGCAGCTGTGTGTGTCTCTGTGTGTGTCTCTGTGTGTGTCTCTGTGTGTGCTGCTGGAGACTGATTCCTGGTTTAAAGACTTTTGAGTCCTGCCACTGAGACAGCTCTCCTGTCTGGGCCCATCTGTGCTGCTGAAGGCCAGTGCTGCACGCTGTCCTTGGTGCTGAAACTTCTGAACTGAACAAAGACCTCCAGATGATGGTCTGCCCCCCTCTGTGTGGACAGCTTCTCTCCTGATCCTGTAAAAACTCGACTGAGCAGCAGCCCTGTGTCTGTGGCCATCAGTAAAATACCTGCAGGGTGCTGGGAGGCACGTGGACCCCCTCACACTGTGCTTTCATCACGAGTCATCACTCATTCATTACTGCTGTGATGACTCATGCTGTGTTCAGCGAACCAGTGGAGCGATGGAGCTCAGAGGGTGTAGCCAGGACTCACAGGCTTCATGCTGACCGTTGGTATTTTTTAGTCTCACTAAGAGCACAAAGGTAACATGAAGAGATGTCTGAACTAAAATGTGTGTTTCACGGTGAATAAGGGCGCAGCCATAGAAACAGTGAGACAACACTGCCACCATGAGGTCAAACTGGAACATTGCACCAGATAATTCTCCACAAAAAGTCAGAGCTGAGACCTCAAACACACAGAAATCTTTCAAGTAAATTGTTAAATAAGCAAATTTTAGTATTATTATATTTATGCATGGATGGAAGGTTTCAGGCATTTTTACCTATTCTTGTATGTTAAACTAGGGCTGAAAGGATTCCTCGAGTAGCTAAAATAATTGATAGTTGCAGCCCTATATCAGATTGCTGACACTAGCACAATAAAATGTGTTCAGTGGAAGTTCATTGAAGTGTTGCTGCTTGTGTGATTACAGATGCAGAGTTGAGTTTCCCGGGCTGCCCCTGAACACATCCTAAAGCCTTCAGCCTGCAGCAGATAGAAGAAGGTATGCTGCTGTCCCTGTGCAAGAAGATGCTGCTGCTGCTCCACAGACACAAACAGATCTGGATGGAGGACTTCATGGTGCCAGAGCTTCTTGTTAGACATGTGAAACTCTGACATTTCCTAAAAACTGGACTCACAGATGAAGCAGAGATGTATGTCCAGAGATGCAAACAGCAGCTGAGGCAGTTCCTTACTTGGTGAGTCAAACACAGTTGTCAGTGGTTCCCACACATTTACACTCTTTCCGTGGGGTGGGTGGATGTATGAGGATGTTTTTATAACTCCAGAACTTGGATTTAAGACAGTCTGACTGGTTTCCTTGGTTTGGTTCATCTGAGATGTAAATAATGATTAATTGCCTAAAAGTGATGTGTGAATGTCTTGAACTGTTGTTAAAGTGTTTTTAGATGAATAAAGTTTTTGCCACAGTTTATGACCATTTCCTTTTTGAAGTCATTGTTCAGTAAACATCGCACTGATGGGCTGCAACCAGCTCACTTTGAATTGAGGATTTCTGTCATGGTCCTGGGCCGGTGGCCCAGTGTTTTGTGTTCCTTTGGTGCTTTTTCAGTTATTTTCTCGAATTATGTTTAGTTCTTTTTTTGTATTCCTGTTTATTTCTAGTCCGTTGTTTCCCTGTGTCAAGTCTACGTGTACCTGGTCTAGTCACTTCCTGTTTTGTTTTGTCAGTCTTTTGTTCCCCGTGCTTTGTGTTTAGTTTTGCTTCCTCCGTTATCAGTTTAATTTGCTTCACCTGCTGTGCCTAGTATTTCCTATTGCCCTGATTACCTAATGTGTATTTAAGCCCCCAGTTTTCTTCTTTTCTTTGTCGTGTCGTCGTCTCTGTGTGTGTGTTCTCCGTCTCTGGTTTCCTGCAATTTAGTTCTGGCTTCAGCCCAGCCCAGCCCAGTTTAGTTGTTTATTATCTTCATTTCAATAAAATCACACTAAGTTCACCTCTTCCGAGTCCAGTGTTTTGGGGTCTCCCTGCTCCTGCCACACACAAGCCATGACAATTTCATTATTTCTGGATACAGAAGAAGATTTCCAGACAAAAACATCAGCTTTGCTTTCATGTTCCAGTGATTTATAATCTGATCTAAGATCAGCCTTCACTGATAAATGATGGCTCTCTGACGGCTACAGCAGAGTTACTATTAATATAAATCCACTTTAACTCTTTAACATTGAACTAAAAACGACCGAGCGGCGAGTTTCTGCAGCTGTCAGTGTGCCGGTGAGAATGTTCCACATGTTACTCTGGAGGAGGCTGGAAAACTTTGAAAGGAGTTCAAATCAAGTGAAGCTCTGCTGATCCTGAGGACATCCTGACCTCTTTCTGTCAGTCATCTGGGCACCTTTCTGCTCCATCTCTTTAACATCCTCATACTTATCACTACATGGTGTTTATGTGCTAAAAGAGAAATGATTTCCTTGTTACCAAACCCCATTCTGAAGTATAGTTTCATCAGCTCATCTACATGACGTTCTGCAGAGGGTATAGCAGTCGTCATGTGGCAGTTGTTTGACTCAAAACCACTTTAATCCGCACATTTTGACTTTTTTCTCAAAATTTATTCACAAAATGCACATTTGAAATTTTTTTCTCAATAGTTTTCAATCCAAACCATAATAAAATGCTGATATTTATTAGATCTAATGCTTCTCCAAAACTTATTGCTTGTGTTATGATGTAGTCTCTGCCCCATTTTCTGTTTTTCTGCCCAGTACTGCAACAGTGCGATTCCCAAAGTACGATTCATTTATAACACAGGAAAACACAACAGAAACTAGAATTTTTTTTTTTTTTATTTGATGGTATAAATATGATTTAAGTAGATTTCATCTGTTTTTATATTGATTTGATGCCGTATTAAATGTTCTTAAATTGTGTTCAATTCAAGATCATTCTTCTAGCATCAAATCCCAACAAAGGTCTCCTCAGGGTGCTTTCTGATGTAATGTAAGGACCCTGGTGTGTTAGCAAGAATTCCCCCAACATTTAGGTGATGCCCTGTGAGCAAGCACTAGGCGACGGTGGAGAGGAAAAACTCCCGTTGAACAGGAAGAAACCTCTGGCAGAAGCAGGCTCACAGGGGCGGCCGACTGCCACGGCTGGTTGGGGGAAAGAACACGGGGAGACGAGATGAAGTCAAGATAATAATTTAGTCATCATTGCTGCCCTTACAGCAGCACCTGCAGGGCTTTGTCAAAGCTTTTCCCACTGCTGAAAAGAACCTGGAAACTTTAGACTTCTTTCTAGGCTTGAGGAAGACACCAAGATTGATTTCCAGGTGCTTCAGGAGAGCCACTTTAAAAGATGAATCTTCTGAAGTCAGTGCAGCTTCCAAGAGCTCGTCTGGAGATCTGAACTCCTTCATGACGCCTTTCGTCACGGCCTTGGCGAATTGACATATGTTCTTTTCGAGCTCTGTCACAGATTGGGCCTTTGTGATTTCCACCTTCACAACTTGTGTAATCACCTCTGTCAGACGGATGGAGGTCTTACTGATTCTTATAGCAGAAGTTTTTCCAGAATGCCTACACTTTGACATGACCTTTGCAAAGAGATAGATCATGAGGTGATTGGAAATGATCTCAGCTAATGAGTCCAAATGTTGTGCGAGTTCCTGCTCTTCTGGACTCACACAAGAGGTGGCTTCATCTCTGGGAGCAGAAGCTGGACCTGCGTCAGGCTCTGCCTCTGTGCACTGCTCCAGGTTTTCATTGATTGCTGTCCCAGCCTCAGCAGCAATCATTTTGGCCAGGGTCCAGAGACGCTGGGGGCCTGCCACCTCTTTTTTATCTTTTGTGCGCTGTGCTGTTTCTGAAGAAGAGTACAAATTATTTAGCCGATCAAGTATTAAACCAATAACTTCATCTGCAAGTGTTTGTGGTATTAAGCCGGGAGGTGGGGAACTTTGAGCGTCCTCCTCTGTTCCTGTACACTCCTGTTCCTTATCATGATAGAGACACACAGTATTCCTTATTGCACTGATGACCTCTTCTGCAAGCATTTCAGCTGTGAGGCAACAAAACAATGTCATATTGCCTTTTGCCATGACAGAGCTTTCAGACTGGGGTTCAGACATTGATGATGCTCCTAATTGACTGAGATTATTTGCTGTGCTTAGAAAATCCGCTTTGTGTGAGTTTTCACAGTGGAATGACCCGGTGTGTTCGTCTCAACTACAAAGCTTTAATAAGAGATTGTGGAACTCGTTCCGTATAGAAGAATTCTAGAGATGACATCATTCCGCACATCAAAACCCTTTGAATGAGCGCTCTGTATGTCCCCTGACCAAGCGTGTAATTTGCGAGGGGGATAGGGGGATTATGACCTCCCGATAATTTGTTCCAATCACTATAACCCCCCAATGAAGGCCCAGTTTACACTACACCGTTTCAAAGTGAACGGGGTTATTTTGATGCATTTCGGCCTTCCGTTTACACGAAAGCGGAGTGAAAACGATGTGTTTCGGGAACGCACCAGCTTGCATTCTCCTGTAAACGCTTGAAACCGGGGTGATTTGAAAACGGGTGACTCACACATGCTCACTATGGTTGCAACGGCCACAGTTTTCCACACATGCGCAAATTGATAAACAGTACTCGTGGATTCACGAATGCTTCTTATGCTTTTACAACACAACACAAGTGTTGTAATTCAGCCTTTTGTGCACCAGCGATCCAGCCTCATTGTCAGTCCACACACGACCTCTCACACTGGCCATTTTGTAAGTGACTATGACCGACTGACGGTCACAGAACCGATCGATGGTCACAGCCTCGACCGACGCTCACAGCCCCGACCGACGCTCACAGCTCCGACCGACCGTCACAGCTCCGTTCAACGCTCACAGTCCCGACTGACGCTCACAGTCCCGACCGACTGTCACAGCTCCGTTCAACGCTCACAGTCCCGACCGAACATAAGCTTAATTGCTCTCTCATGTTTTTCAGTATGGGTTAATTTACATCGTGCCCGTGATACTTAACGCAATGGAATAAATCTCTCATAGACTTTCGAAGATGTGACATTATCAAGATTTCTAGTCAACATTTGTCTATCAGGATTTCTAGTCAACAGTTGAATGAGATATCTCTCAAACGCACCTGTCAGCCTTTCAGCTGGAAGTCTGTCTTGGTCAGTTGTGAACCTGTCGGCTGGAGATTGAGATGACAGAATGTCCTGGTCATGGATATCCCTTAGCCTGTCAGTTGGAGATGCAGGAGTATCAATTACCCTGTCAGATGGAAATCGAGATGGTAGAATGTCCTCAATAGGACTAGCTCTCACATTTTGAACTTGCATATTCTGAGTTTCTACAGTAGACAAATATAGAAACAGTAAACATGTTTCATTGTGATCACTCTTTTAGCTAGTGTACATCTTTGATAATCTTAACATTTGTTACTAACAACCGCCCCGACCGACCATCACAGCCAAGACCGACTGTCACAGCCCCGACCCACGCTCACGGCCCCAACAGACGCTCACACCCCCAACAGACGCTCACAGCCCCGACCGACGGTCACAGCCCCAACCGAACGTCACAGCCCCGACCAACTGTCACAGCCCCAACTGACGGTCACAGTCCTGAACGACTGTCATAGCCCCGACCGATGGTCACAGCCTCGACCGACGCTCATGGCCCCGAATGATGCTCACAGCCCCTACTGACCGTCACAGCCCCAACCGACTGTCACCGCCCCGACCGACGCTCATGGCCCTGACCGATGCTTTTCTTGTGTTTTCACCGTTTTGTAATTCAGCATTCTGCTCACCAGCGATCCAACCTCATGGTCAGTCCACACACAACCTCTAACATTGGCCGTTTTCTAAGTAATGAACAATTTGCCACGCTTGCTACCTTGTCACTCTACGCATGTGGGTCTTGCCTAAACAAGCTCAGGAGCCACGACTGACAGTCAGCGCCCCGACCTACCGTCAGTACCCGATGGTACCGTCGGTATGCTCACAGCCCCTACTGATGGTCACCCCCCCAACCTACCGTCGGTACCGTCGGTAAAGGTCACAGACCCGACCGACGCTCACAGCCCCTACTGACGGTCACCCCCCCCGACCTACCGTCGGTAACAGCCCCGACCGACGTTCACAGCCCCAACCGACTCTCACAGCTCGGACTAACGGTCACCACCCCGACCTACCATCACAGCCCCCGACCGACCTACCGTCGGCACCGTTGGTACCGGTCACAGCCCCCGACCGACCATCACAGCCCCGACCGACGATCACAGCCCCTACTGATGGTCACCGCCCCGACCTACTGTCTTTACCGTCGGTACCGTCAGTAACAGCCACAGCCCCGACCGACGCTCACAGCCTCGACCAAGGCTCACAGCCCGGACCAACGTTTATGGCCCGGGCCGACGCTCACGGCCCCAACCGAACTTCACAGCCCCAACCGACGCAGGGAGCCCCGACCGACCGTCACAGTCGTGACCAACCGTCAAGGCCCTGACCGACCGTCACAGCCCCGACCGACCATCACAGCCCCGACCGACCATCACAGCCCCGACCGACCATCACAGCCCCTACTGATGGTCACCGCCCCGACCTACTGTCTTTACCGTCGGTACCGTCAGTAACAGCCACAGCCCCGACCGACGCTCACAGCCTCGACCAAGGCTCACAGCCCGGACCAACGTTTATGGCCCGGGCCGACGCTCACGGCCCCAACCGAACTTCACAGCCCCAACCGACGCAGAGAGCCCCGACCGACCGTCACAGTCGTGACCAACCGTCAAGGCCCTGACCGACCGTCACAGCCCCCGACCGACGCTCACAGCCCCGACTGACACTCACAGCCCCAACCATTGCTTTTCTTGTGTGTTTACCGTTTTGTAATTTAGCATTCTGCTCACCAGCGATCCAACCTCATGGTCAGTCCACACACAACCTCTAACATTGGCCGTTTTCTAAGTAATGAACAATTTGCCACGCTTGCTACCTTGTCACTCTACGCATGTGGGTCTTGCCTAAACAAGCTCAGGAGCCACGACTGACAGTCAGCGCCCCGACCTACCGTCAGTACCCGATGGTACCGTCGGTATGCTCACAGCCCCTACTGATGGTCACCCCCCCAACCTACCGTCGGTACCGTCGGTAAAGGTCACAGACCCGACCGACGCTCACAGCCCCTACTGACGGTCACCCCCCCCCGACCTACCGTCGGTAACGGTCACAGCCCCGACCGACGTTCACAGCCCCAACCGACTCTCACAGCTCGGACTAACGGTCACCACCCCGACCTACCATCACAGCCCCCGACCGACCTACCGTCGGCACCGTTGGTACCGGTCACAGCCCCCGACCGACCATCACAGCCCCGACCGACGATCACAGCCCCTACTGATGGTCACCGCCCCGACCTACTGTCTTTACCGTCGGTACCGTCAGTAACAGCCACAGCCCCGACTGACACTCACAGCCTCGACCAAGGCTCACAGCCCGGACCAACGTTTATGGCCCGGGCCGACGCTCACGGCCCCAACCGAACTTCACAGCCCCAACCGACGCAGGGAGCCCCGACCGACCGTCACAGTCGTGACCAACCGTCAAGGCCCTGACCGACCGTCACAGCCCCGACCGACCGTCACAGCCCCGACCGACCATCACAGCCCCTACTGATGGTCACCGCCCCTACTGATGGTCACCGCCCCGACCTACTGTCTTTACCGTCGGTACCGTCAGTAACAGCCACAGCCCCGACCGACGCTCACAGCCTCGACCAAGGCTCACAGCCCGGACCAACGTTTATGGCCCGGGCCGACGCTCACGGCCCCAACCGAACTTCACAGCCCCAACCGACGCAGAGAGCCCCGACCGACCGTCACAGTCGTGACCAACCGTCAAGGCCCTGACCGACCGTCACAGCCCCCGACCGACGCTCACAGCCCCAACCATTGCTTTTCTTGTGTGTTTACCGTTTTGTAATTTAGCGTTGTGCTCACCAATGATCCAACCTCATCGGCAGTCCACGCACAACCTCTCACATTGGCCGTTTTCTAAGTAATGAATAATTTGCCACGCATGCGCGTCTTGCCTAAACAAGCTCAGGAGGCGGGGCTGTGAGCATCTGTCGGGGCTGTGAGCATCGGTCGGGGATGTGAGCGTTGGTCGGTCAGGGCTGTGACCGGTACCAACCTACCGTCGGTACTTACCGTCAGTACCGACGGTAGGTCAGGGCCATGACCGTCAGTCGGGGTCAGGTCTGTGGAGAACACTTCAGGTCTGTGACGTTCGGTCGGGGTTGTGACCGTCAATCTGAGCTGTGACCCTCTGTAGGGGGTTGTCGGGGTTTTGACCGTCGGTCAGGGCTGTGACTGTCAGTTGGGGATCTGAGCGTCGGTCGGGGCTATGACCGTTGGTTGGGGCTGTTATGGTTGGTGGGGCTGTGACCGTCGCTCTGGGCTGCGACAGTTTGTCAGGGTTGTGAGCATTGGCCCGGGTCGTGAGCGTCGGTCAGGGCCGTGAGCGTCGCCCCGGGCGGTGATGGTCGTTCGGGGCTGTGACCGTCGGTCGGGGATGTGACCGTTGGTCGGGGCTGTTACGGTCAGTCGGGGATGTGACCGTTGGTCAAGGCTGTGAGTAAAGGGACCCACCCGTAGGAGGCGGGGCAAATTGAGGATATAACTATTGGAGCATAAGAGGAAGCTGGTCAGTTCGGGATCGGGGAGCATAGAGGCAACGCGGATAGAAGGATGTCAAGCACCACCAGCAACGCAAGTACCATGTCTGCAGCAACTGCCTCAACCACTATGATCTTGGGAGTGGACTCTGGATGCACCGGGTGCGGCGCTACGCTGAGAGAAGCTGGCTGTTTGTGGAACCTTGGAATAAGGATGCAATGTTCCAGGTGCTACATGGAGGATCCTCACCTGCATGCAGTCCATGGCGTCCTCCAAGGGACAATCACCACACAAGTACCTGTAGATACGGCTATGGAACTTGAAGAACAGGCTAGGATAATCTGGAGCTCCTTCTGGAACAGGGGGACGACTTGGACACCCCGTGTCGTTATAGGGGGATTCTACATACCAACCTACACGCGAGTTTGGGAGTTCCATGACAGATCTCGCATTCGCACTACCCACGCTTTAGATGGGAGGATCCTGATAGCAGGCGTTCGGCAGCCACCTACACCATATCAGGCAGAGCCCTGGACACCCCTGTCACCAGAACCGCAGGCATCAGGAGAACCCAGGAAAGAACATCGAGACATGGAAACTCAGACAACCATCACTGGAGTCGGGACAGAGGAAGGAGACGGAGGCAGTGAAGCAGACCTGGAAGAAATGGCTGAGGCTGTGGAACGACAACTGAGAGAGCCTTCTCCTACTCCAGAATCCTCAAATGACCGAGCGATGGAGACCCCGACGTTGTTGACAATACTGGAGCAACGAGTGGTCACGAGGGACCGCTCCCGTGCAGCAACCAGAGAGTCACCCAAACGTTATGGAGATCTCCAGCGAGGATTATGTTCCTGATGTTTTGGAGTTACTTTCTGATGATTCTTGGGATGGTCGTGAGCCATGAGCTCATCAAGCGGCAACCTGCGATCTCAAGAAGAGGGTGTCAAGTGAGTTGAGATCTTGATTACCCGATAGCCTAAGCCTGGTACCGAATGGACAATCAGAATTCAGATTTATAGAATTGTTAGAGAATGAATTATATGATTTAGAATCAAATGATGAATGTAAGTGTAACAGAAATGATAGTGAAGCAATGTATTAAGGAAATTGAAGACTTCTGGACTACAGCGCGAGGATTATAATAAGGACAGTTAACAGAAGGACAGAAACATCATCCTTTTGGACTTCTCCTTTTTCACCCCTTCACGGAAGCGGCGTTTAACAGACTGGAATTGGGTGTGGTCGCTTTGGTCAAGCGACTCACTCGAAGCCTTTCCTAACCTAAAAGGATTTTTGGACAAAATTGGACATTTCTGTACCCCTATCCCTCAACCCAGCTCACAAGTTATTCATTTTGATTGAGATTAATTCTTTGATTTATTTGAATTGATTCTGAATATTGAATTTTGATTAAAGGTTTATTTTGATCTATTGAAAATTGCTTAAGCTGAGACCTGCAAAATAAAATTTGACTCTAAAAGTCAGAAGAGTTCTTTTGACAATTATTTCTTCCATAATTGGTACAACTAGTCTCTTGATGGTAAAATAACAGGCAATTTAGCTCTATCATCTAGCTCTATTTTTGGTCACACTAGTCTACTGAATCCACTTGAAACTAATTCATGTCTCTAGGGCTTTCTGCCTAGCCTTTAAATTTTAAAGGCTAGGCAGAAAGCCGTAACAAGTGCTCGGATCCATTAGGGGTAAGCCACCACAACTGACGAGGACCGACTCCGGGCCCAGCTGCGGGAAGGCCTCCCTGACTGGCAGCAGCGGAGGAGCAGAGGGAGCGGGCCAGACGTCAGGACTTAAGGTGGTCAGAAGCCAGGCGAGTTACCTCACCTCAGCTTGAGTAGTGCTATATTGAATTCAGCTGGGGTAATACTCTGCTGACGTGTAGCCAGGACCCTGTTTAAACGGAGAAGCTGTACACAACTGAACCTGTGGGATCTAACGCTGCCACTAAATTTCTTGATACTGAAAAATAGTTCAATTAAGTGCAACATGCTAACTCATAACAGTGGATAAACCCTGGACCTTGTTTTTACTTTTGGTTGGTCCATAAGCTCTTTCTTTACTTTGATTTACTATCTGACCATACAGATGCAGCCACCTAAAGTTGCCGCATCCAGCCAGACGTCGGCCAGCTGAAGTCCAGCCCACAGCTGGCCGACATCTGGCTGGAAGTCCCCCTCCTAATCCTGGGCGTATCTACTTTCCAGCATGAACACACCCCTTTCCCTCAATTGTAGACTGTCACCAAAAGGTGGCGCCTTCTTAACAAAAACGTTGAGTTCTGTGATTCAAAAAAGTTTTGGTGAAGTATCAAGTTTTGAAAACCTAAAATAGATGCCTAAAATTTTTGTCAGTATGACCTTTCACACATTTCCATTGCGAATCACCAAAAGATTCCTTTGTTTCACTTCATCTTTTAACTAAATAAATACAGTAGGTTAAAAAAGAAGCGGTGCTGCGCTGAGCCAACCCGGTCTCACGGCAGTTCGTGCAGTAGTCACGAAATTTAATCTATTGATTCGTGCTCATGAACACGAATTCCCTCTTTTTTTTTCGTGTTACTCGGCACGACTTCTAACCTGCCTGAAAGGCAGTGGGATAAAGTTCGTGCCTCTGAGCACGGCTTCTAAGCTGCAGTATAGTTTTTTTTTTTTTTGCCCCGTCCCCCTTTTTTCCCCCCTTTTCTTTTGAACCGGAAGCTCAGAAGCTGAATTATGCCTTTAATTGCGATCCTTAAGCGCCACTTTTCCTTTTGACATGAATTTCTCCTTGTTTCATTTAATGTGGGGTGCTGCTTATGGTTGTAACAATGACAATTGTGGGGCTTTTTAGGTCTGAATTTATATTTACGTGTTTATGGTTAGTGCTATATTCGGTGTCCAATTTTTTCTGTGAGTTCCCTGGTCTGAAGCCGTTTTTCCTCTGTGTTAAATCCATGAACCAACGATGAATAAATAAATGAACTACAGTACCCATGACCCCCATCGGCCGTGACCACGGCCACGCGTATTCCCGTTGCTATCCAGGTAAATTGCATTAGTTCACCCGCTTCGGATGTTATCAGGTAATTACTGACTTTATTAGCGGTTTTCAGGCCCGTAGATATGGGCCAGCAAGGGCCGTCTGCACCTCATAGTCAGTCGAGAAGGTAGTTATCGTTCTAACGGAGGATCACTGACAGAGAAGGACTACAGAAGAAGGACTCCAGAAGCCATGCTCGCTGACTTCCGGCGGATGCTGCAGTGTTCAGGTAAGAGGATTTCAATGGACAGCGTTTATATAGTGATATTATTAAGGCAGTGAGTTCAATAAGCACTTGAAATTAGATTAATGTGGTGTAAGAGAGCGCTGATATCACAACTCTGAGATGCATTTGTAGAGATTATTGCGGGTTTTGCCGTCTTTCAGGCGCTAGCTTAAAGTTTCTGTGCAAATGTTAGCGGATATCGCAGGAAAGCGTCCACTATTAAACAATGTTATCACACAAATATGAGCTTCTGGACTTACTAGTTAAGTAAAATGATTATTTTCAGCCACAGATTCCAAATAAATATCCCGATGAGCTTCAGTGCATCCATATTCAATATCTGCGAGTACAGTGCTTCATTTAATCTGCACTGAACTGACCCAGGGTTATCACAATGTAAAATAAAATGATACTGGTCTGAACACAGTTGCTGGATCAGGTGACCCTGAAGCCTCTCTTAGTTATGCTGCTATAGGCCTAGGCTGCTGGGGAGGTTCCCGTGATTTCTTTATATTCACTGTAAACAAACCTTATATTAGCAAGTTTCTTATATTCACTATTTAAACAAAGAGCAGTCTGTTTATACTTCAGACTGCTGGCTTACTTGTGGTTCCAGGATACTTAAGAGTAGAATGGGAGGCAGAGCCTTCAGCTCTTCTGTGGAAAGCGCTTTGAGGTGACTGTTGTGATTTGGCGCTATACACATAAAACTGAAATGAATTGATCAAAGTCTGGCTGATTTAATCCTCTGTGACAAACCTGAGGATCCATGAAACCTGCCAGCACCTGAGAATGAGCTGAAACGTACAGTGTATTATATTCCCATCATGGAGAAGGTTCCAGACTCTGGGAATCCTGTCAGTGAGCAGGGACTGAGTCACTGTCCTCAGCTTTAAACAAACCCAGACTCCATCTCAGGTTTTGACTCAGCCTGCTTTGGAGTCACTAATCTAGAAGCATCAGGCTACTTACTTTCAACACCATAATTTTGTTACTGATTCATTAATATGTTTTACATTGTTGTTGTTTATCAGTGGAGGGAGCAGATTTGAGAACAGCAATAGGAACCACTAAATCTTTTTTTTTTTTTTGTGGAAGAGGAGGTTCATCTTTAATACTTCAGCCTATATCAGCTACCAGTTTGTAAACCTGTTTAGTGCTGCAGCAACAATCAAACATGTCCAGTTCATACATCATTGTAGTTTGTGTCTTTGCTCTTTCAGAACTGAATTGGAAATCCAAAGGTGCTGGAAAGCTTCTTCTTCAACCCTCAAAGCCAAACTTCACCCATGAGAGCTGACAGCATGCTATCATTTTGAGAAGTGACATTCTCAGAAATAAAGGTGAGCAATGATACTTAATGTGTACTTTTTGATTATCATGTTTAAAGGTTTGTCATTGCTCACAGTGGCCTTGTATTCATTAGGCATTTCCAGAATAGTATCCAGCAGTTTCTTGTGAGCTGAGCTGAATCATTTTTCTTTTAATACATGTTTAACATTCACTTGAGTATTACTTGTTATACATAACTGTGGCTCTGAAACAAAGGCTCTCCTGAAGGAGAAGAAGAGAGCCTTTAGATCAGGAAATAAGGAGGAGCTGAGAGCTGTGCAGAAGGATCTCAGAAGGAAAATCAGGGATGGAAAAAACACCTACAGAAAGAAGATGGAGGACCAGCTGCAGCAGAGCAACATCAGTGGAGTTTGGAGAAGCTTGAACTCAAGTTCAGGCCACAAACCAAGCCCTAAGGTTGTAGGAGACTTAGAGTTTGTGAACAACTTGGACCACTAGAACTACCAGCATTTTCACACTACTCCTTTTTCTACCAAGCGCCTCCAAATGGCAGTTTACATCTCATTAGGCCACCTTTTGTTATGTACACGGGGCCAGTAGATCGGAATGTGTGGGGGTGGGGATGGGTTACCAATGATGACCCAGGGTCGCCAGGTGTATAAAAAGCCAGGTTACAACACATATTTCACCTTTAATAAGAACATATTTGTAATTGAGATCCCAGATTTGGAAGAGATGTTTTGTGTTCTCCGTGCTTCAGGTTCACAGCAGATGGAAGGAAACTCAAACAGCCACTAATGTAGCCATTGGGCTGACTGTAGACTGAGGGATCTCTTCAAATTGTTGTATTCCTCCTCTTCCTCGTCACCCACTGCTTCAGATCTCACTGACACCATCAGACTGCAGCAGTTATGTTATTTAGCCATGAAACATGTCATCACCCTCCCTTGATTTTTTTCAGGCTTTTCAGAAAACACAAAAAACTGAACCGAATGTTGAAAATTTAATTTAGACAAAAATAAAATTAAAAAAATGTCTTTTGAAGGAATTTAAAATAATACCAAAAGTGTGTGCTGTTGCTGTTTAAGCCTTTATGTTTCTGCGTGTTCGTTTCTCGAACAGGAATGACAGACACGACGGAATAAGGAGTCCAAATATTAAATTTAATAAAGCCATTTCTAAACAGTTTACAGATTAATCTGGGTCAGAACTGCATACCATGCCCAGTGTGGTGCTGGACATGAAATGGAGTACTGGCACTTTCTAATTCAACTTACAGTTGTCATATAGTCAGCTCATATCGGTCTTGATTACATCATTTACAAAACAGAATGTGGAAAACAGAGAAATTCAACAACAGGGTGACCTCGAAGTCTCCATTTCTATCATTGTGTAGTCTTCATCAGTGTGATTCGTTATATAGTTCGAACACAAAGTTCATCATGACACGGAGCATTATAAGCTTCTGTATTTTAATCAGTTAAGTTATTTTCCAGACAAATTTCTCAGGAAAGTAAATGTATGTAAGATATATGTGGTATAATATTCCTTCACTTTGACCATTTTTTTTTAGGAGGGTGACGATATATAACCTTGTTCAGCCTGTTTAGGAATGCACTGAGATCAATAACCTAATTTCCAACGCAGATCTGGAGAAACAGCAAAAACCAACAGCACCTACACAGCCACAGATGGTGCTCCAGAACTTGAAGTTCTAAACCATAAACACCAACCTGGGAAACTTGCTAAGTGTGACAGGTCCAACGTAACCCCAGATACAGCCCGGCCACAGGGTGAACCAAATCTTTCAGATAATGACAACAGAGAACCAAACGCACCTCCCTCCTAAACTCACCAGCCTGCACCAACCTGACATTTCTCCTCCCTGAGTTAAATAGATGAGTGGAAGTTAAGTGGTTACAAACATAAAAAACACTGGTCCACAGACAGGAGCAGTGAGCTGAAATCAACACAAAGCTACCTGAGAGGCTGTATTGAACTACTATATATAATTTAATCATTTGTCCTGACTGGTTTCACCTCAGATGTTCTTTCTCCTTTTGGTAGGTTTCTCCCTCCTCTGTTTTGATGCCAAGAAGAAGAAGAAGCAGCTGCTTCAGAGAAGTGGGCTTCATGGTCTCAGTGCACAGGCTGCCAGTCACACTCACACAGCAACATGTGTTTTCACTGCCACAATCAAAACATTGAACAAAATCTATGTATTGTTGTTTGGAAACGTGTCACATTACTACATGCTAAGGTATGTTATTAAAGAAAAAAATGAGTTCTATTTTTCTGGTTTGATGACATCCCAAGCTTTTGTTTCAAATAGTTTATTTTCCACTGGACAAAATATTTACTGTTACACATTTATTTCTCATAGGGAATTTTTTTTCTTTCCATATTTCAGTCTCTGGTTCTTGAGAGTCATGGCTCTGTCTCGTCTCTGACAGAGATCCTTAAAAATATTATTGGAAAGTACCTATTCATTTTACTTTCAAACAGCTTTATGTGAATGTTATCATTTCATGTATTATTTTTAATATATTGATCACAGTCTGGTGTACAGTAGAGGCATCCAACAATGATGAGACTGGGCTGCTTGTCTGTGATTTGGAAGGTTTGTGTCTGTCTGTGACTCTGCAGAGGTTAAAGCTGTGATCCAGTCTCAGTCTCTGACTGAAGGTTGCTGAGACTCTGATTAGATACACAATGTGAAGTTCACAATTCTCTAAACAAATAAAATGGTAATGACAAACATGAACAGCTGTACTTATTTCAGAGACACGAATGTTTACAAACATAATATTTATTTTAAGGATTGGACTTCATAAAGCGCACTGATGTTAGAGTGTGTGTTCATATTTAAATCATTTTGTAGGCTGAAATTGTAACGTGGACCTGAGATGGTCCAGAGAAAGTAAACACATGTTCATTGGAATAATATCAACAACAGACTGAGACAGACAGCTGTGAAATGCGCACACAATGACGTCACCTCATTCACTGCTAGCTACATCGTATCATTCATGATCATCTATGTAAACAATGTTTAAAGATTCCGCCGCAGCTCTGCAGCTGTAATTGTTTCAAATCATATATTTTTGTTCGTTTGAACTCTGAGGATGTTTTTAAAACTGTCTTAAAAGGCTGTTGCTATGGTGGTTGCCACGGACGCCTCAGTAGCTTCTTAGGCTAACCTGGCGCGTCCGGTTCCTGCTGCTAGCTGTCTGCCGCAGGAAGGCTGCGTCCCATTTCAAGGAGCCGCCGCTCCGCCGTAACTGTGGCTCAAACACCACTTTATCCTTTCAGAAAAGGCCTTTTGTAGCCACTGATGACACACACACACTAATGCACGTCACTGTCACAGTGTGACTTCACTAAAACCTCTAAAGTATTGTTTATAAAATGGAAAATGACCCGGGCAGGGACCTGATGATGGAGACTGGGGGTCTGCAGCTGACGTTTCACAATCCTGATTAACTCGCTGTACATTCATATAATTCATCAGAGCAGAGTTTAGACTGCACAGTGCGCTGCGCTCACTGTTACTGTGTCAGCTGCTACCTTCATATATGTTTACTGCTGAGGTTTGATGAAGCAGGTGGAGGAGAGTCAAAGAATGCTCATTATTTCCATGCAAGGAGCCTGCTTTGATTTTAGTTTGATTTATAATCTCGAACCAAATGTTAGATACGACTGATGGGCTGCAGACCTGCAGGGTGCAACATAACTTTGACCCAAGGATCCGAGGATAGAGCCCATCCCCACCAAGACCCTGGGTGGATCAGTGGTGAAAATGAAGACTGATAATCAATATGGATATTAAATAATAATCCAATTATTATGCAATTTCCTAAATATTTGTTAGATTCAGCAAAGGTAATATAGATGACATTTAGTCTGAATTACTAACCCTAACCCTAGCTCAGCATACAATAACGACTGCCAGGATTATTAGTTTGAGAAGGAGAGTCATTTTGGTCGCAGTTTTGATTATAAAATAAAAGGGAAAATATAAACAAACAAAAAGCTTAACATTGTGAAGACTCATCTTTCTATTGTTTTTAATGGACAGTTCCACTTACAGTTACAGTTCAATGATGTGAGGATCCTTGGTACAGTATACAGCGGGCTGTAAATGAATGCGCTTCCACTATTCCTGCTCCTCCTGGTGGATAAACAAGACATTACCACCATTTTCCCCAAATGCTGCTTAGGGGTGTTCCCACCAGTGGCCGGAATGCCTACGTCATTAGCGGGGGATCACGTTTAGGCCGAGGTTCGGCCACGAATCGGCCACGAATCGGCCAAGGTCCCGTCATGGATCGGCCGGCAATTTTCGGTGGCTGCAACTGTAATGGCAGTCATGCTACCTCTGGCGAGCACATGGAGGGCTGTGAAGAGCACAGGGCGCCAGTGGCAAATTTGCCAATCCTGGTGTTCTCTGGCAAATGCCAAGCGTCCTGCACGGTGTTGGGCTGTGAGCACAACCCCCATCTGTGGATGTCAGGCCCTCATACCATCCTCATGGAGTCGGTTTCTAACTGTTTGTGCAGACACATGCACATTTGTGGCCTGCTGGAAGTCATTTTGCAGGGCTCTGGCAGTGCTCCTCCTGTTCCTCCTTGCACAAAGGTGGAGGTAGCGGTCCTGCTGCTGGGTTGTTGCTCTCCTACGGCCTCCTCCACGTCTCCTGATGTACTGGCCTGTCACCTGGTAGCACCAACAGCCTCTGGACATTACGCTGACAGACACAGCAAACCTTCTTGCCACAGCTCGCATTGATGTGCCATCCTGGATGAGCTGCACTACCTGAGCCACTTGTGTGGGTTGTAGAGTCCGTCTCATGCTACCACGAGTGTGAAAGCACCACCAACATTCAAAAGTGACCAAAACATCAGCCAGAACGCATAGGTACTGAGAAGTGGTCTGTGGTCCCCACCTGCAGAACCACTCCTTTATTGAGTGTGTCTTGATAATCGCCAATAATTTCCACCTGTTCCATTTGCACAACAGCATGTGAAATTGATTGTCAATCAGTGTTGCTTCCTAAGTGGACAGTTTGATTTCACAGAAGTTTGATTTACTTGGAGTTATATTGTGTTGTTTAAGTGTTCCCTTTATTTTTTTGAGCAGTGTATGTTGTGCAAAAGCTAATCCTAATTTTAGCCATGCTAATATCGTGTCTCAGCTTGTTTTAGTCTCTTCTTCTTATCGATACACTGAACAGTAAACAGTGGAGCCATGCTTTGACTTTATGCATTCATTGCCATGAAAATCAATCCAACAACTGTTTCAAAGCACTGACAGATCCAGGATCAGTCCAGATCAGCAGCAGTTGGATCCATGTACGGAATGAAGTGTCTGTGTGACCATGTTGGACTGTTCCTTTATTGGTATGTGTGCGATGTAATGTCCGTGTGTGCATCCTGACAGAGACTGTGCTGGTCTGACCCCCCTCCTCCTTTCAGGGCGGAGCCTGCTGGAGTGCGATGGCTGAGCCCAGGTCTGAGGAAGTCTAAGTGTGTTTTTAATGTGACTGATGAAAACAAAGCAGCACACATTCAACCATCTTCAAACTGTCACATCACTCATTCACATCTCTGATGTCAGGAGTCATCATCAAAGTGTCAATCAATGAACAGATGATGGATCAATAACTGCAGCTGGATTGTGTTTGTTCTCTCCATCAGATTCCTGTCAACTCACAATCGACACAAACACAGTGAACACAGACCTACAACTGTCTGACAACAACAGGAAGGTGACGCATGTGGAGAAGGTTCAGTCATATCCTGATCATCCAGACAGATTTGATGGTTATGCTCAGCTGCTGTGTAGAGATGGTCTGACTGGTCGCTGTTACTGGGAGGTCGAGTGGAGAGGAGACGTTTATGTATCAGTGATTTACAGAAGAATCAGAAGGAAAAGATGACGTGAAGACTGTTTCTTTGGACAGAGTGATCAGTCCTGGAGTCTGAGCTGCTCTGATGTTGGTCCTGTTTGTGTCTGGCACGATAAGAGACAAACATCCTCCTCCTCCTCTGCAGTGTATGTGGACTGTCCTGCTGGCACTCTGTCCTTCTACAGAGTCTCCTCTGACACTCTGATCCACCTCCACACCTTCAACACTACATTCACTGAAACTCTTTATCCTGGATTTTGGTTCTGGTCTCCTGGTTCCTCAGTGTCTCTGTGCTGAGCTGAGTGTAAAGAGCGTCCTCCTGTTAGAGAAACTCTGACTGTTGAACAGATATTTCAGTCTGTACATGTCTGTCTCTTTCACTCACAAACACGTTTTCACATTCATGGATTCAATCAGTTGATGTTTGAAACTGTTCTCAATGATTCCTTGTAAACTTCTTCCTCTTCAGTCCTTTAAAGATGGAAGCTGCCATTATTCCAGGATCCACATGTTGTTTTTCTGTCTTTTTCCACTCAAAGCTTCACAGTGAATATCAGGATGTTGTTTCTCTGAAGCTCAGTTCACAACCAGCTCCTCTGCATTTTCAACAAGTCTGAGCTCCTTCAAATCCATCCAAATCTTTGATTTCTCTCTCTTAATGGCATTTTTCCAACCTCTCCACATGCTGTGATGGAAGCAGGACAGGAAGGAAGCTCTCAGCAGGAGCACCTTTTCACAATAAGAGCACATTTGCATGCTTTTTGCTTTGAACTGATCCAATGACAGAAACATAAACTTCCATATTGATCAGATGTTGATGTGCAGCTCTGATGTCAATAACATCTCCTTGACGTCTTCATTGATGGTGATTTGTGGCCCTCTGCTGGTGAGAAGATGAACTACATAAAGTGTTTTGAAATGAGCTTTTTCTAATTTGACTGCTGACTGCTGTTAATCACACTGAGACAACCACTGATGTCTTCAACACAAACACTGATGTTTATTTTTCACAGTGTTTGTCTCCCTGTGTTGTGTCTAGTCTGCATCTTCTTTATGTGGTGTCAAATTTGCTTTTGTGTATTAGTTCTCTCACTTCCTGTTTTATTTTGACATCCCGTCTCTTGTGTTTTGTTTTACTTCCCCGAGTGACAGTGTCATTCTGTTCACCTGTTTGCCCTGGCTGTTTCTACTCACTCCTTGTTCCCTCTGTGTATTTATTGTCTCAGTTTTCCCCTTGTCAGATGTCAGAGTCTTGTTGTGTTGTGGCTGTTTTCTCCAGTTGTTCTACAGTACAGGTTTCCTTTTGTTTGATTTTTTTTGCCTTAGTTTATTTTTCATCCTCCATGTACTGCTGCTAAAATAAAGACTCATTTTTGGTTAATTTACAACCACCTGCTCTTGTGTCCTGCTTTTGGGTCCTCTCCTTCTTCACACACCACGCGTCCACGCACCATGACAGTAGACTCACCAGAAAATGGACCCAGTGGGCATCATCTACAACAATTTCAGGAGTTTTCCGACTGGATAGCTCAGCTCCACGGGCTATGGATATTATCCTTCTCTGCGGAGGGTAAAGAGACTGTTCGGTCCCAGTTGAACCAGGTGGTGTCAGCAAATTCAGGGCATACTGGCAGTCTCCCAGAATGTTTTAAAGACTTTGTAAAGTCACAGCCTCTGGGAAATTCCTCTTCACTACTCCCACCTCAACAACCACCTGCTCAGGCATCTCCTCCACCTGAGCCCTCAGTGATTAAGCTGGGTCGGCTTAGTTTGCTGCCCACTTTTGGCTCATCAGTCCCACAGCCTATAAGCTCCTCGCCAGCTCCCCCTTCTCCTAAGGAGGGGAAATGCAACTCCTGTCACCAATGGAGATGTGAGCTGCTACAGAAAGACACTATGACCTCTGTTGAACTCATCTCCCTGCTATTGGATTTAACTCCCACCTACCCACTTACTGCTTCAGTACCACAGTCCATTTCACCAGAGGGTGGGATGCCCGGTGCCGTTTTCCGGTTCACCTGTTTCCTTCCTGGCTAACTTGTGGACAGAGACTGCTGATGCTTCCCTGCCCGCTGCTCCAGAGAGAGACTGGTGATGCTTCCCTGCCCCCATCTCTGGTCTCTCTCCCTCTCAACGTCGCACCCCGTGGCCTGGACGGCCCCATGAACTATATTGGCCCCTGTCCTACCTCGTGCCAGATGTTTGGTTTTGAACTGCTTTCTCTGGCCTCGTGTCGTTGCCTTTTGTTTTGGCATCTGTGTTTTTTGTTTTGCCACAGCTGTGTTTTCCCTGTGCTCTCCGGATCTCCAGTAGTCCTTAGTTGTTCTCCAATATAGGTTTCCTTTTGGTTTTTTGTCCTATGTCCTGCTGCCGAAATAAAAGCTCATTTTTGGTTCATTTACAGCTGCCTTCTCCTGCGTCCTGCTTTTGGGTCCTCTCCTCCTTCACGCAACACAGCATGCGTCCACTCACTGTGAAACATTTTAATTAGATTAATTAAATTACTATAATTTATATAATCAGCAAATTTCTGGAAACCTTAAATATTTTAAGGTCTAAGCCTGTTCAGTGTGAGTGGAAAGTTTCTCCTCTGATAAACCATCTGTGCCACAGAAAAAAGGTCATCTGACTGACTGCAAACATGTTTCCATTTGGCACTTGGGTCTTTACTCTGAAACACAGGAAGTGGCATCATGGCTCAAATTATTAACATTTATAACATTTTTATATTTTTATTTAACCCTATAACGACAGGTGATTGCTGCTAAAGCACCGGTTACTTGCCCTTACTAGTGGCGAACAACTGGTTAAGACGTAGTGTATAAATGCGGAGTCAGCTGATCAAAGTGATCAGCTGACTTCTTACCGTAACTCCGTGACCGTTTCTCCTATCGTTGAATGTGTCGCATTCAACAAGTGTGGAGTTATAAGGTTACACTTTGTACGATTAGCGATACAAACTCAAGAATAAAACAACTGGACAACATGAGGATAAAAATACATTCAACACCAATTAGCATGTAAGATGAAAACAGATTTATTAATCTGACTGCTGGGGAAAAGCTAATCATGCTAACACGAACACAAACAGCAAAAAAAAAAATTTGAAGAAGGTTACAGATTACAAATACAACAACTAAATACAAATAACTGCATGCTAGAATAGAACAGAATGCCTTTGTCATTATACAGAATGTAGAATGAGATCGGAGCTATTACTGCAGAGGTGCTCCTATTGCCTATAAAAAAAAATTGAACTAGGGTAACATTTTCTTTCAAAGCTTCCTCATCAGATCTTTACAGGAGATTCTATCAGAATTCTGTGGAGCCGGATCTCAAGGTTTTTAAGTTTGACCAGAATAGGATCTTTGTGTGTCTACAGAGTCATTGTGATGCAATGATGGGAATGATTTCAGCCCTGCATGATCACGCTGATGTTTGGACAGAGCAGATAATGAAGTGAATGTTTTTGCACATTGGTAACAGTGAAACAGTTTCTTTGCAGCGTGGGATCGTTTGTGGTGGGAGTATGAACAGATTCCTGAAGCTCTTGTCAGATTGGTCACAGCTGTAGTTCCCTTCATTGTGTGTACCTTCATGACGGATACAATTACCTGAACATGAGAAGCTTTTGTCACAGTGTCTGCACTTGTATGGTTTCTCTCCTGTGTAGACTCGTTTATGCACTTTAAGCTGACCTGCAGTGGTGAAGGATGACCCACACTGGTCACAGAGGTGCTTTTTAACCCCACTGTGGATGAGTTCATGGCATTTTAATTCACCTGTTGTGGGGAAGCTTCACCCACATTCTTTGTAGTAGTTCAGTTTGTGTCCAGTGTGTCGACGCTGATGCATTTTTAGGCTCAATTGACGACTGACAGTTTTCCCACAAAGGTCACAGCGAAACGCTTGCAGTTTGGCTCAGAGGTCACTGAGCTCCTGGCTGGGAAAGCTTGGGGGTCTTAATCCAGCCCGATACGCCCTCTGAGACGCCATCCTCCTCATCCAACATGAGGTCAGTGGTGACACCGTCCCAGAAGGCAACCTCCTTCACTGCCAGGACACTCGCTCTCGCCTCCAGCAGCTGTTGACACAGAGCACACATTAAGTCATTATGAAACTAAATGAAATATTGTGAAAAATCAGGAAACTACACAGAAAGTTTGAGTCTCTTGACTTTGAATGCACACATAGCAGATAAGACCCTGAATGCAAAAAAATAAATGAATCAGCCCATCTTTGTCATCAAAAACAATGGTTATGTGACAAAGTACCAACTCCTGCATCCTGTGAATAAAAGACAAATGAACAAGTACTTTGAAAAAATGTAACATTGATAAAAGTACTTCAGTGATTTTGGTCATTAACCCTTGAGGCACCTTTAAACTGATTATACACTTTTTATCTTTAGGTCCCAAAATGTTACAGCAGCTAAAACTATAAACATTCAGTGTTAATTATTTTCACTTCAGTGTTAATTCAGTGTTAATTATTTTTATAGACATTTTGAGTTGTTCAAAAGAAGCCAGATTTTATATAAAGTTAAAAAAAAACAAGTAATATTTCCCAAAAATAAAACTGCATTTACAAGCTAACTACACAAATACAGCAGACCAACAAAACAATCCAACACGTCTTACCGGCTTCCTTCTTGCACGACACCGGGCAGGATTTTTAATGGCTGCTGCCTTTTCCTGAACGTGAGGCTGACTGTAGCGGAAGCTGCGGCGGACCGTCTGTAGGTTTAACAAGAAGCTGGAAAACATTCTACTCATCCTTCTACCTATTTTGAGAACATGACCACGATCACCAAGCAATACTTTTTACCTTCACATGTGTGAGTTCTATGAAGTCCATTTGTAAATGGTTCAAAAGGCCTATCTGGAGGTGGATGTGCTGCCAGTGAAGTTTGAATGCCTCTGCCTACATTATTGATTGATTGATTGATTGATTTATTAATTTATATAGCGCTCAACAACAACCAACTAAGGTGACCAAAGCACTTTACAGTAAAAATTGCATCAAAGAAAAATACAAATAAAAATTACATCACTGAAGAAATATACAAAGAACAAAACACCGAAACAAACAAAAACAAAAAACACCAAAAAATGCCATTCCACTACATAGTATTAAAAGCCTGTCTAAAAAGATAAGTCTTAAGCTTAGATTTAAAATTTATCTTGCCAGAAGTTAATCGAAGATCTAACGGGAGGTTGTTCCAGAGTCGGGGTGCTGCCACTGAAAAGGCCCGATCACCCCAGTGTTTTAACCTAGTTCTTGGAACGTCTAATAAAAGGTAACTGGATGACCTCAGAGATCTCCCCATGTACAGGAAAACTTAAAAGCTCAGATAAATATGGAGGGGCTAGCCCATTTAATGCTTAAAAACAAACATTAAGATCTTAAACTCAATTCTAAAACGGACAGGAAGCCAGTGCAAAGAGAATAGAACTGGGGTAATGTGCTCACGTCTAGAGGTGCCGGTTAAAAGGCGAGCAGCTGCATTCTGGACAAGCTGAAGTCGTCTTAGGGAAGACTGATGGACAACAATATAAAGACCATTACAATAATCAAGTCTAGAACTGACGAATGCATGAATGGCCTTCTCTAAGTCAGTGCGGTTTTACAAAAGATTTGACTTTAGCCAGCAAACGCAGATGATAAAAACTAGATTTGACTACAGAGTTGATTTGTTTATCAAAATTAAACTCCTGATCAAAATATTACCCC